>LUCH01001185.1:27889-67232 GCA_013368495.1 Paragonimus heterotremus | reverse complement strand
ATGTACATAGCGGTATAAAAAGTCTCAACCGATTTGAACAGTTCCTCTAGTTAGGACTGAGTCAAGTGGATTTTTTCCTCCTTCTCACGACGGAGGCGCCCTGGGACGGTAACAGGGTGGGCGCCCTAACAATAGGTCACGTGGGATTTGTCATGGTTAGGTCAATATGAGCTGCAACTGAACTGATTGGTCTAATCCTTTGCCTATTAAGTGGGGGTTGGACTGATGTAAATAAGACGCGTTTGTTTGGTATTGTTTGTCTATACACGCCACACTGCATACAGGGGTTTGCTATCATTGAGGTTAACACAAGCATGTTGTGTGTAATAGGTAAGAGCTTCAGCACATCATCGCTCCGCATGGGAAAGCAGACCCTTGTGAACCAATCGAGCTCGATCAAAACCTACGTTGTGATTATCTGACAGTGCATGTAGTGCGATGGCGGAATACTTCTCTAACTTCTGAAGTTGACATGCGTCTTTAGGAGGAAACCTCATGTGCCTCTTGTGTTCAGCAACAAGTACTTTCAGTTGTATGCTTGTCTCTCCTATGTGGTTGACATTGCAATCATCATATTTGATTTCATAAACACAGTCTGTCTGGTCACCCACAGAAAATGCATCCTTCGGATGCATCACCAGTCGTTCTAGCATGATCTAACCAAAAATACGGTCCAGATAGCGTACTCAGAAAGAATGGAGCGACTACTTTCAGATGTTTGTTCACGACACGGTATTTGCACAGTAGACTTGAAAGTTCTGATCGTTTTGGTCCCCTCCTTAGTTGATATACGCTTAATTGTGTTCTCAGTAAATGCGTTCGGATATTGATTAGCAGCTAGCATTCCTTTCATGTGAGAAATTTCTGTTGTTTTAGAGAGTTCAGCGGTGCAGATCTTATTAGCTCTATTGACGAGTGATTTGATGACTGTTGTCTTCATACCGATTGGATGCGACGAGTGGAAGGTGGGATATCGACCAGTATGAGTTAGTTTCTGGTACACAGAAACATGAAATCTCTGCCGCTCATCAACTCTCACCAGGCAGTCTAGAAGATTAAGTGAATGTTCATCGGTTTCAGTTTCCAATATGAATACAGTGCAGTTGTATTTTGAGTTAAGAAACTGTAGGAATTGGTCACGAACGCTCCGTTTCATGATTACGAAATTGTAATCTACAGACCACCACCAAATTCGTGGAGAGCAGATAAATTCACTCATCGACTGTGTTTCTAGGTATCCGAGGGAAAGACTGGTTATTGCAGATGCAACAGGGGAACCTATAGCTACACCATCGGTTTGCTCGTACAGTTTTGTTGAATGTGAACAAGGTTGAGTGCAAGCAAATTTCAAGACCAGATACAATTTAACAACATCATTGTTAAGTTTTACCCGCACACTGGTGTAAGGAGAGGTCACATAGAAACTAAGAAAAGTTTCATCACAACTTAATGTTACGTGTTCGAGTTTGTTAACAAAATCAAAATAATCTTTAACGTTGCTTACCAACTTGTTCTGAAACGGTTTGATTATGCGGTTGACGAACTTGGTCAGCTTGTAGATTGGACTGGTGATGTAGTCAACAATAGGTCATATAGGTATTCCCGTTTTATGTACTATTAGAAGGCCATATAAACGTGGAGGACGGTTACTCTTAGGATGGAGCATAAACCAGGTAGACTGTCCAAGTTTTTATTCGATGCCCCGGAGAAACTTCCTGGTCTCTGCTTTGACCTTATTAAGAAATGCGTTTGTCTTCTACTTGCTGATCTCTTCATATGGTCCAGTAGCTGAGTGTTCCAACACTTCCTTTTGGTAATCTTCTTGATTAGGAATCACTGTAATGTTGCCTTTATCGGTCTTAGAGACGTGAATCGACCGATCCCTCTTGATGAAACCAAGAGCATTCTGTTCTGCATTCGTTAAGTTTGAGAAAGTGGGTTGTTGTCATTGTAAAACGTTTGCGATTGTACTGTAGTTAATTCACACTTTATGTTCCCGTATCGTTCTCTGTCGTGAGCGGTTTTTACTGGCCATACGCCTACGAGGAATATTGATAGCATTACTTAAAAGCGTTGGAACTTTTCCCCCGATTTTGAATTCCGAGTGGATCTTCGCTTATTCCTCGATTCAGCTGTCTAAAGTAGAACCAAAAACAGCTAGACCACATCCACCTTTCTTTTACCAGTGATGAAAACTGACTTTTTTGTCAGTCGACCTCCTTCTGAAGACACTCCGTTTGACTGTGTTCTCATCTCTGAAATCCGTTTGAACATTACTGTTTCGTGCATTTGCTTACAATCCGCAAACAATTGCGTAACAGTTGAGTACCCGATCCATTCGCATAATCGGTAATGATCAGCAGCATTAAAAAACGACAAAGAGTAGGCCGGTTCAAGCTGAACAGTCTGTTAGCAGCCGACAATAACTTTCTCTAATGGGCACCATTTATTCTCTTCCTTGTGGTGAAACCCTAAAACATCGCCACTAACGGGGAACTGGCCATCTTTAAGATCTGGCTTTGCATTCAATCGACTCAGCAGGTCATCATCCATTGTTTTCACCAACGTTGTTGATCAGCACGCTTGTGTCTCCTAGCTCGACACTGTCCATCCGAATTCCCGTGGCTTAAAGCTTATTGCTTGCGGAACAGTCTATAATATTTTAACCACATTTCAGATACATGGTTTGACAATTAATTCAACTATTCTGTTTGTAAGTGATAACTCCCTAACGAACAATTAACATGGTTTACCCTTTATCGACCAGTACTTCTCTCGTCAACCTCCACCCCCTATCACTTGTAACTGTCGAAAACGAGACGAAAACAACAGTAACAAAATGTCTCATTCTGTTGCACACTAAACTACGGTTGCGTTGAGCTCGTTCGCTTATCAGTTTTGTATTTGAGCTGCGTTGTCCCGGCTTCATTTTCGGAACTTCCACTGTTTTTGCCAGTTGCTCAGTTTTCTTCTTCAAGTTCCCGACTTTCGAACTTAAGAATTCTGTTCGTAACGGTAGCTTTACGATTCCTTTGACCTGGTCAATATCGGTAATGATACAGGCCTCCGCAAATCCATACCCTCACATGAAATCCGCATAACCATCTCCGCATATACCATCCCAACACAAATCCTTTCTAGGTGGATACATCCGTAACTGCTGTAGACGGCTTTTATACCAAACTATTACGGTTGATTAACAGCTGGTGATCATGTTCTGTGCGAATTCTTCAGACAATTCTGCCCACGTTTCTTGATACGTGGCCACAAATTTTGCTTATTCACTCAAAGTGTGTAGAAGTTCCACTAGTCGCGTCAGCCATGTCCTAGATACCATCAGTAGGTATGCTTTATCTTATAGTTCACCGGGTTAACCATACTAGCCTACCAATGTGGTGTTCAGGAAGAGTCGCTCAGTAAAGCAGAAAATTTACCGTTCACTTCTGACATTTCATGTTACCACTCATGCACAAGTGTTTATGATCTAAAAGTCTAACCTACAACGTGCTAAACCTTCTACTCATACATTTCCATCCGACTATGCCGAGTCACCTGGCATTGATTGTTGCTGATCCTTGTTCATCATTTCTCTCTCGTTGGGTTTCGTTTTTGTCAGTCCCCACACTCATTTAGATGTATTTCACCAAACGTCAGATTAACTACATCTGTTACTTGTTCCCCTAATGTTAAACTATTGGCTAAATAGGACTATCCAGAGTAGAACTAGTTTACCCACAATACCTCACCATTTACGTCAAAGTACTACGGAGTTACCTTTTGGTTGGTTTTCGGGAGTACCATTTGCTGAGTACAGTTGATGGAAACGTTAAGTTAAATGTATTAATTCAGCTTGCTATTTTACTTCCCGAGATTGTAACCCGGTGAACATGTCGATCAAGTAATGGGCTCTTATTAAACCAATGCGAGTGCAAACCAATTTTACAGTGGATAGGAACTGTTCCCGATAAATTACCATCCTGGGTTGGTACAATAATATAGTAAATTAAGTAGCGATAAGAAAAGTTATTGCTCAAAAATAGCAGGAGGGCAAGACGATCGGGTAAAACACAAACGCGACTTCGTTGTGGTTATGTTCAAAAACGAGGGAGGTTTTAGAAAGTCAGTGTTATTTGGAGTGGGTTTGAGAGACGAGGCCAAATTGTCGCGTGGTTTGAATGCACGTGTTTGGTCATGGTAATGACAAAGTGTGAACGGACTGTTTTTCAACACACAAACCCGGGCGGCGTAATCGGATTGGGACCGTCTCGGCTATAAACTGGATGCGCTACTTGATCTTTTGTGACGCCGTGACCGGGACACGGTAGACGATGAGAACCAACCTCTCCGTGTAGGTGTGTCACTTATAATCAACCAGATGGACCCGAATGGACGAGTGAATATTCTTTGTTGCTCCGAAGCGAAGCCCCGCCGGGAATTGTTCATGAGTAATTTCCGATAAACGCCTAGTTGAGCGACCAACGTATGCTGAATCACAGGGACAGTCAAGTGAATGGATCACAAATGACGCAGCATTGTTAAACATATTATCTTTCAAATTAATCGGCATCGTCCATTTGGAATGAACCGTTACGACAAGGCTTGCAACATAGTAGGTACCGCCGATCGCATCAGTTAGCTGGCGCGTTACAAGTTCGGTTGCTACGTCTCCTTTTAACGACCAAGTCGTACATGTCTTTCTCTTACCATCCGTGTTTATTGGGGCTTGTATTGGTCACTGTATCATATTTCTGGTAATAGATTTTTCACCACAAGTATTACTACAAAGGATATCCTGTAACATGCCTAGTTCCAGCTCTATGCAAATCTTATAACCTACCTCGTTTGTAAACATAACCAACACGAAGTCGCGTTTGTGTTTTGCCCAATCGCCGTTTCCTCATGCTATTATTGATCAATAACTCCCTTTATCGTTACTTTATTTAATATAGCCCAGGATGGGAATCTATCGGCAACAGTTTTGTCCACTGGAAAATTGTTTCTCATGATTTCTGCGGAGATTTTCAACAGTCCAAACCCATAAAAGTGATTTAGCCGCTCATTTCCAGGCTCGAATAATCTTGATTTGGCACCTGCTCCTTCTGTTTACGGCTTGTGCTTGATAAAATCTAGACGATGAAGTTCTATGGTGTATCAAGGGCGAACGAACAGCAACGACCTGACAACCAACGGACGTTTAGACCGTCTGATTTCTAAAAATAAGTAGGACTACAAATTCTATTGCACTGTGAATAAGCAGTTGTTTCTCATTTATTAACGAACGACGAGAACGTGAGATAATCTCGAAGTCAACGTTTTAAGATGGCTGAATGCTATGGTAGGTGGTGAATATTCTTCGTAGCTGTCAGTATTATGGTTAATAATTACAGAGCCTCACAACTCTTCCCATACGCAGCACGCATACATCCGTCGTCCGATACGGCTGGTGTAACTTACAGCATGAGCTAGTCGTCACAAACATAACATTCGAGCATAATTATGTGTTTATTGACTGATCGTTTTCGCCTCCACACGGACAAATCGTACTCTCGGTTTCGATGGTTGCTTACCGCTGGGCTAACAAATAAATATGTGTACAGAGTTACAACTACAACTGCACGGAGCCATTTATATGTTTTCTCTATTCAAGTATACATTGTCAGTGTTATAGCGTCAGAACTCCGTTGAACGATATCACGTCATTCACAAGTTTCTACTACGATTTCAATCACAACTAAGCTTTCCTTGGTGTTCTAACTAACCCCTTTTTTAATCTCCCATAGCTTGGTACTCATTAACGTCCCCTAGGAGAGGATCAGCAAAATTATCTGACGTAGAAAGAGTTTTGTATAATCTCAGTAGACCTGTAGAAGCCGTCCCTCAATGGAAAAAATATTTCTTCAATCAAAATATTCCGCATAAGCTCAATTCGTTAAAATCTAGAAAAACCACCTTGCGCTTCACTTATTACGTTATCGGGCCAGTAACATTCATATTTGCGTTGTTGATGTTAAAGCCCACCGGTGACCATGTGGGAAGTGTCAGGAAAACCTATGAAGGATACCAGTATATTCCACACTTCTATGCAAATGGGTTTGAGTTTTAGCGCTCTCAGTCGCTGACTATCATTTGAAAAATCAGAGCTAAACACTGACAAGATGAGGGGACTGATTGGTAAATTAATACTGAGAATGTCAATGCTCATCGGTGGCGCTGGTGGATTCCAGCGTGAACTGATCGAGAAATCCTGCTTGGGCAGTCAATCGGCTGGATCATTTGGTGGATTCCATATGACACAGTTGGTTGGGTGGGTAACTAGGTCCAAATGTGAAATTTCTGAGCTTCTGGCGTGGCTTCGTAGCTCAGCTGGTAGAGCGCTTGCCGCGTTTGGGCATGGTGTTTCTGTCGCTGGTTCGAATCCAGCCGAAGTCCAGATTTTTCGCAAATGGATCTCTTCTAAATTATCAAATCTGCCAAACTACTTATCGGTAATAATCTTAAAGACAACTATTTTAAGACAGACAACAAAGGGTTATATAGGATATCAGTCGAATGTTCCGTTCTTCATTCTAACAAAGTCCAGTGTTAATGGGTCTGATAGACTTAAACGTAAGCTAAGTGGAGTTTGTCAGTGTCCCCTATTATGGGTAAAATCGTAGAGTTACGTCTCATTGAGGGCTAAGTGCAAAAGGTCACTGTGTTTAATGCAAAATGCCTGAAACGCGGTGCACTTATTTGGTAGAGATCAGACTACTTTTGATTTTGTAAGTCCGACGCAGACACTCTCTTCCTCGCGATGGAGCATTGTAACCATTAATGATTAGATTATTACATGTATAGATGAACGCTTTATTGTATCAGCTCTATTCTTATGTCACTGCGAATTGCTGATGTTGGTTGAAACGATGTATTGAACGCAAAACCACGTGGAGTTCCACTCATACGTATCACATAAATGGCAGTCATTGCCAGTACTTGTTTGGCACGAATGTCTACCCAGATAACCTTTCAAGTGCAACAGTGAATGCAAAACATTTAGGTCCAACAATTGTGCCACACAACTGAGAACCAACAGACAAACTTTAAGTTAGTATGGTTTAATGAAGATCAGATTGGGTTAAACACCAGCAACGCACTCGTTGTTTCCATTGCGGATCGATACAACGAATCACACAGATTTAGCCATTAAGTATCAATGGAGAGAATCTGTGGAGCAACAAGCCACCATGTCAACCACCAAGCCAAACAAAACGAGACAAGGTTATATTGCCATTAAATGTATTATCAACCTTGCTGCAAAACAGACTGGGTGTAATTAGCACAAATGCATTTCAAATCTGTCAGCAGAACGTCAGTCGTCGTATTTGCAGAAACTCCATATAACGTCTTTTAAAGAACAACCCGAATCAGGCGATTCTAAGAAAGACCATGCAGCTGCATAGTAGCTAACGGAGATTCAGAAATTAGACAAGGGAGAAATATCTGAATACAGCTCATATCCATGTTCCCCACCGCAAACCATAAAGCAACTGCTAAGAAAATATTATCTTTCGATGTGTCGTCGTTATTTACTGAAGTCTAACTGATCAAAACCATTAGGTTTATGTGACTGCATCGAAAGTCACCATATTAACGCCGGAGTGCTCTTGACTTACCAGTTGCCCTGTAAACGCAACATCCAAGTTCAGTTTAACTGTGAACTGTATCATCAGACCGATAGGATTGTTACAGGTTCTTCGTTGGGCTCACTACGTACCAAGATCTCCGTGAGTTTGCTTAAAAACAACAAACTGGATAAAGCTACATGAAACAAATCATTATCGAAAGCATGTAGACGGTATTTTCCATATAACCCATAACAACGGTACCTGAACTCTATAGGAGGAAATCAATGAGCGAATGTCTTTTGTCGCTAGGGAAACGTAGTAGTTAAAATGGTTTGTTGTAACAAAACGTACTTAATAAAGAATTCAAAGTAGCCAGTATTTACTCTTCTACAGCTAGGTACAAATCATTTTCAAATGTGACTTTGTACCATGTATGACAGGTGGCGAGATAGTGCGTACACGGGGTACGAAAGAGACAGAACTAAAGAAATATCTTCTTGGCACTGTCCTTTGAAGGGGATGCAGCACAGAAGTTGCCAAAAAACCTTTTTAAAAAAATAATCCTATCTAAAAAATCCATTATGCTACAATTTATGTTGTCAAATTCCATTCAAAACGGGTGGAATCACTCAATTGCAAAAGTAACGTGTCTAATAATGTTGAGTCCTCCTCGATCTATTCTTCTGGCTGTTTCTTTGGCTTGGCACATATAGGTCGCACCACCAGACATTTATTTCAAAGAGATCGAATACGCTATCCTGCTTGGCTTCGTCCTGGAAAAACAAAGTTCTAATCCCGACCATGACAAGGACATGCACTGCTGACGAGCCCCGATAAGGACGAAGATGAAGGCTATCGGTGTTTTTCGAAAGGGGTCAACTGGAAAATTTAAGAAAATACTCTGGCTGCGATCACTCGTGGGTGGTGTTTAATGTGTATGAAAAACCAAAATCCCTTACTACACATCAGTAAATAAAATTACCGCTCAAGAAGTTAATGATTCCTGTGACTGCAATAAACATGAGTGAACGGGACAGTTACTGTGTCTTTTCTAGATGTGTTCGGGTAGCATGATCATTACTCACAAACGAAAGTGGTTGAGTGTTCAGATATGACAAGTCGGTCGTGCACAAGGTGAGGACAGAGGCACAGTAGTCAACACGGCTGCTTCATGAAAGTGTGGCCAGATTTCTCGTCCCAGTAGTGGCAAGGGTATGCACAACTGACGAGTTCTAATGAGAGCGAAACTCGAGTCTAGTGCTTTTTTTTCGAAAGGGCTCGACTGGAAAGTCCATGGGAATGCAGCAGCTTAGATTAATTGTGGGGGAGGTTCAGTTTATATGAAAACATATATTCGCCTATGTCTTTATTCTCATTATCGTAAAGGGCATACTTGAAACTATGTAAAAATGTCTCCTACTACTCACCAGTGAATCAGAGAACACTAATTCATAAACCCTGGCCAACTGTTTTCTCTAACAGAAACGAAAGGACAACAGCCACCTCTTTGAGGATCGGTCAACAAATCGATCAACATATAAAATTGATTGAGTGAACGATTTCTGCTTTAACAAGACTGGATCGCAGAAGCCACTAGAGACGACATTATAAGTAGTCATTCTGGCGACGAATTCGAACCGCCTCTTCGAAACCAGTGTAATAGGTGGGTTATTTTGCTTAGAACCTGACTGTCTGTCCCATAATTCGGATCAAAACGCAGCAAATCTAGCTGTACTCGGTTATGCAGACTTTATTCGACGTTTAATATCATTTCATTTTCGATGAGTACAACCAGCCGTGGCAGCTACTGAGCAATTACGAGAGAAAAAACGTGGCGAACAACTGTTATCTGATAATTCATCATCAGATAAATACAACTATATAGATTTAACACATTCAAAACTGTGTCCACACAAAACAAAAAAAGGCTTAGTAAAATTTAGTTGGATCGTGTAGAACGTTACAAAATATCCAGGCAGCCAAAGACCAGTCGCTCAGAGAGCAAATCACCAGTGCTAATAATGAGTGGTTTGGATTTCCACCCTCCATTGCATCACAAAATTATCGGTTGGAGTTGGCATGGTTATACAGACCGATAGTGTGATCTTTCGCTACGGTAACTCTAGGGCTTGCAAGAACGTTTTGTGTGAATACGAAATCTGATTGCCTAATCGAATGGCGATTGATTCAACAGTAGCCAACATCCGTTGTTTGACCTATTTGGGGTGGTTGATCGGGACTTTATGGAAAACAGAACGCCTGAATGCGGTCAACCCGGTGACCAGTATTCCCCACATGTGCGACGACTGCACTGTTGGCAGACTTGTTAGAACCTGTCCCTTTGTCATATTGGATGATGTTTTTTGATATGTTCTGACAAACGCCTTGCCGTGCGACCTACAAATTTCACCATACAACAGCAGGAGAATGAGTACACAATCATGGATTGGTTGAGGGGAGGGAATTTGTCCTTCGGGTTGAAAGTCAACAGAAAAATGTGGTGAACTAACTGTGTAGCGTTGCCGCCGGAAATGTGCGCCCAAGAGTCCGACAAAGTCGACGATTGAATGTCTGTGTTGCAATATCATTCTGAACAAGTGGGCGGATGAAAACAGCTTTCCAACCGATAACTTTGTGACGCAGTGGAGAGTGGAAATCCAAACCACTCATTATTAGCACTGGTGATTTGCTCTCTGAGCGACTGGTCTTTGGCTGCTTGGATATTTTGTAACGTTCTACACGATCCAACTAAATTTTAATAAGGCATTTTTTGTTTTATGCGGACACAGTTTTGAACGTGCTAAATTTATATGGTTGTATTTATCTGATGATGAATTATCAGATAACAATTGTTCGTCACTTTTTTTATTCTATGATGACAGAAATTTCCTCGAGAATTCCAAATTAGCTTCAGATTGTGTACAGGGTTGTGTAAACACTGTTGTTAAAATAACTCAATTTGTACGGGACGCCTGTAGACCAGTTTGATATGTTTACCCTTCAGATTTTTTGAACCTTTCAAACGCTGGTGATCCTAAATAGTCTTCGACAGAATTGAATATGCCTATCAGACTACATTTTATCCCTGGTATATGTGGCTAGAACCATTCGGTCACATTCTTAGGAGTAGAAACTTTGATGTAAGCACATTCTGGAACACAATACAACGATACCGTCTGTTTTAGGTTGAAGTAACCGGGTCGATATGATAAAAACTCCAATGGAAACAGACTAAAAACGACATAAACGGTTTCACCAATAACAGAACAATGTGAAATGTTCCCTTTCAATTGCAGAGGCCCGTCTAGGTCTCAGCTTTGGCTAATACAAAACCAGCAGTTGATGTCAAGGAGAATCAATATTGTTCAAAATATGCGAACAAACTATCTTCCATTAGCACTTACATACTTATGAGAAGTTTGCTGTTTTCCCCACTGTCCTCGCAAGTCCACCTACGAACTGCATGGATTGCTGATCAGTTTAAGAAGCTACTGTAGGCTATCTTTCGAAGAATACAGTGCATGTGGTTTTGACATTTTTATGTCTCCTTTAGCAGGTAGCTCGTCCTCAACTGTTGCTTGCTCGACGTTTGATTATCTCGCTTCTGTATTATCTAATGATCATTTGTCTGTTACACAGTAATAGAAAAACGAACAACTATACTTATGCGACTAGAAACGTATGTAGCTTCACATTTTTCTCCACTTCCAAGCTTGAAGACTTAATTAGTGGATACATTCATTATTGAAAGACATCTGCGATTGCCGAAGTATATTTAGAAAGTTTTGTGCAGTTTCCGCTAGAATCTACAATTTTAGAAACAACCAGCTTGTGTAGACTGAGCTTTCGTCCAATATCACCACCAGCCGTCGTACTGCACCATAAAAGTATAGATTACGCTACTAGAACGTTGATGTGATTTGATTAAGACACCTCCATAAATACTTCAATAGCCGGCGCCATCGTGGCGGTTATTTCCTATGTACCAACCTGCCCACTTTGATAACTCCCATGCACAAAGTTTGAGTAATTAAGTAATGTTGTAGCGGAAGGGCATCCAGTAGAGCACAATCTTTATTGTCCAACTCGCTGGTTGCCATGCCACGCGCGCGCTGCCGTTTATGACTCAGAATTCCAGCCCACAACACCACCGGTTTCCACCAACACATCGTGTGCACTTCTACCCGGTTTATGTGTGTGATCGACACATTCTATCGGGAGGTTTCCACCTGTCATTCTTCGTCCGTTGGTGCGATTTCGTTGAGCGATTTCTCATCCGGTCGCCCACGCTGTCCCCGATCCGCTCGCTGTAAGCTTTTGGACGCGCTTCCCTTCGCTTTGAGGTATCCCACCGAGTGTTGGAATAGGCGCACCTCCTACCTGATAATCCACCACAATGTGTTGCGTTGAAAGGGTACGTTTTATACGGCAAAGATGGAGTTTTGTGCGGCTGTTGAGGTGGGTCAATTTCTCCATATAACTGATGGTGTTTTCATCTCTGATGCCTTTTTTGCCTATTTTGCACAAAAATATGGCTAGATCGTTATAGTTGACATCTTGATTTTTCGTCTTTTCTTAATAGCAATAACTTCAAATTATTTTCAAAAGCGCCATGGGTTCTCTATAAAGTTTCCTCTGTTGACACTCCGTTCACATCAACATGGGGCTTTAGTTAAAGTTAGAGTTTTATTTCTCCCGTTTGAGTTGTACATGACCTAATTGATCCTTTGCATAGGATGCGGGTGTATCTGCGCCTCCTCCAGACAAAGTGCATAAGATAGCATAATTTCTTGGATACTGTCTAAAAGCCTGCCCGGAGCATAACGTACCTCAGCTCAGAACACTAGTGAACGCCTGCTGAAGCAATGGGCACACTCTTGCCTCTGGCATTCAAAAATTAACCATATGGCATTTACCCAGGTCCTCATAAACAAAAATTGGGCATTATTCGCAGTTGATCGCAGCGGCCGCATCCCCATGACCGTTTCAGCTTATCCCCTTCAAAGTGAGCCATTACATCTGAAGTTCGCTCTTATCCCAGTTGGTCATTGGGACACTGATTTGTCTTGTTGGGTTGAAAAACGGTTGCGCTCCCTGGATATCTTATATCCATTGATAATCAACTTCCTATTTGTTTGTTTGGCTTTTGTTCATTGTTGTGTCATCGAATAACGAACCTGAAGACTTTCCATGCTCACTGAACGGATTATAACCCCCCACACTTTTTCTCTGTTCTGCACAAACCTATTACACAATGTCATTAAATTTAGCTTGCTGTGGGCTTACAACACGGTTACTTTGCGACGACTGCAACTTTCACAGACTCAACTCAGTTCGCTGACGGTTACCCATACTTCTCAGGTTGATTAAAAAGCTCTTATCTGTCGATTTGGCGAAGACTTTCTGTGGCTGGAGTCATCTCGGAGCAAGGTGGGTATCTTTCACATTGATGAACCCACTTCGGATGTGGACCAAGCGGTAAAATATTGAGTTCGGCCTGGTGACTGGATTTTTATTGTGTATGGTAGTGATTCTCGGTTATTTTGTGGAGGTTG
Source organism: Paragonimus heterotremus (assembly GCA_013368495.1). Taxonomy (NCBI): domain Eukaryota; kingdom Metazoa; phylum Platyhelminthes; class Trematoda; order Plagiorchiida; family Troglotrematidae; genus Paragonimus; species Paragonimus heterotremus. Next base: position 54,073 of record LUCH01001185.1, on the reverse strand, counting down.
TGAACGTGAAACGTATGTTTACTGTAGACAATGGAGAGTTCACTATAAAACAGGGTGATGGGACAGACCGCAGAACCGAAGCAAACGCTGCTGGGAGGTAGTCACACTTAAGACGAGTTGTCCTAAGGAAGTGTTGCAGGGTTAGCTATCACAAGGTCTCACTGCAGCCTTTTTAACAGCGCGAAAGTTCACAGGTTGTACTAGTTTGGAAGCCACGTGCAGTTTATCTTACATTTCAATGTCGTGAAAATAAATGAATTGAGATCTCAGGCTCACTTTTTCGTATTTACAATGTTACTGTGGAGAATTCCACCGGGGAACCCTTGGTAAAAACAACCCGCATAGTCGTCAGTACGAGTGTCCCGGTTTTTCGGACGAGATTATATTATCCCGTTAGCTAGTGCAGTGAGCATGCGGACAACTGTCCAGTATAGCATCCAACCAACCTCAAAGGTTGAACACCATCAACTACAAAATGGTTAACGACGGTACGGCAAACTGTGACATACTTACTGACTGCATTTGTCAGCACTGACTGTGAAGATCAACTATTTTCAGCGCGGTAGGTTACCTGTATATGTTTGCTTCAGCTTCACTGTTCGTTATGTGATGATTGGTTTTAGATTAGTTGTTATGAGTATCAGGTTAGCAGTCAAACAAATGTATACAGTTCGACTCGAACGCCCAGTGATCAACACCTTCCCGCCGCCATTGTGCAAATGAGGAATGTGGGCTGAGACCTCGTAACTCCCAGAGAACAAGATGAACGTGGTTGTGGGAATCAATTACTGTATGAATCTTACTTTGTACGAGTGTGTATGAAACTGAATGAATGTCTTCGTGAGTGTGTGTGTGTGCGCGTGCGAATGTCAATCTATATTGAGCGTGTTTGTCTATCGACCAGGTTAAGATGAGCCCAGTATCACTAAGAGCATGAGCTCACGAAAGAGAATAAGTGTTTGTAAGTATGTACAGTGTGTGTATTGCATGACACTTGCCTGTATAGATGCACAGATTTTGAATGTGGTAGTCTTATAAAATGCACTTTGATTTGTGATCACGTAATTACCACATTTAGCATCGCTTCACGCGTTGGTTAACCGCTTAAAACGACATCGCTTGCCAAAAGTGTTACACATCAAAACAACAAAACTAGTTCTGTGATTCGGAGCCTTCTTGTTTACATTGAAGCATATTCACAGAAAAGGACACAAGTTGAAGAAAATAAACCAACAAACTCGACGGCTGGTTTCAACTGATAATGACCTCCGTCCGCGTAGTTGAAAGAGTTGAACTTGATCGGTTCCTGCTTCCTTTAAGAGTGAGTTCCTGTTGAAATTTGACGTAGGTAGTCTGATTTGTTGACCAGTATCTGATAGTCTTTGACTTGTTGCTGAAGGTGAGGTTTCACTGATGAACCATCTATAATTCTTAACCTTAAATAATGCACTATTGTGTGTGGCTTTCTGTTTTCCGTTTGACAGTATGTTTTTTTAAATATTAGTCAATAATCGGTACCTAATTCCAAGTGTCGTAGGTTTGATCAATTATGGTGTGGGTGACCTAGCAATATGTCGAAATAACATTAGTCAGTGGACTGTCACACGCAAAATACAAATCAAATATGTCTCAAAATGACAGTATGTGGGCAACAGCTCATGAAATTCATCAGAAATTCTGCAAACTGAAAAAATGTGGGAATGATTACGTAAATCTGACTATACATTGAAAGGTATAGGAATAAGAAGCAAGTCCATGATCGGTTTCAGTTTCAGAACATCATCAATAGTCAGATTCCGACTGGTTAAGACATAGTGAATAAACCATCAGAACAGAAACTCACCCCTAATTATTCTACCAGCATACTTTGGTATACAACAAACAAAACTAGACAAACAACGACTGAGGCAATGAATATACCTTCGTTCTACCGCAGCGGTTTTGTTGTTGTCTGAAGACACGGATTGATGTTCTGAGCGGGTGCATAAAGTGTGTCCCTGAATTTGTTTACTGATGACGCTGTTATGGCAGACGCTGGAAGGCCTTTCTAGGTTGGACATACCAGAAGGTGGAAATAATGTACTGTGCTAATCCGGCAGAATATCTGATGGTGTGACGTTAGCGAGTCTCCTCTGGGATGGTTGCTTGGGTTGGACAAAAACATACTGCCTAATTGGTGATGCATCCGAGGTAGGACCCCATATGATAAGGTCAGCCATCCTCCTAACATATTGATAGTGTACTGGGAACTGTTACAGTTTACGCAGCCTAATACAATGAACAAAGTGACCTAACCGTTTTCGTGACCGATCGTTGTAACTTTTCAAGAAGAACAATACCGGTAAACTTGGATAATTAGGTCAAACTGAGAGCGCACCAACGGGCTGGACGCAGTCCCAAAATGATCCGAATGGATGACTTCAAGTAGCCTAGTGAGTGACCTAAGCATTAAGTTTGACATCTAAGTCACTGACGCACGGTAGGAAGGTAAGCTAAGTTTATGTGAAACAAGCGGTCCGAAGTCTATTGCGTGGGTATTCTTACCTCGATTTTAGCCACCGGAGTGATGCTCAGCGTAGCCAGAATGGTGATGTATACTTGTATCAAACGGGTGCCGGTTGTCTGTTGTCCAGCGAAATATAGAACGGGTAAATTACTACAGTTTTTACGTATTTGCCTCGCTATCTACTATACACCGAATTTCAGCATCATCAGCATAAAACAAGATGGAGAGATTGACAGGAATGAGCATGAATAAAATCATGTCCCGATATGGAACAATCAGAACATCAACAACAAAGTTACGAGCCTGAAGGTAATCGGTCAGCCCTAGAAGTAGGGGATGATTTAACCTTACTTACGGAGCTAGTGGCATTGCGCGAAACCCCATTTTGAAGTCAGTTTTAATTGGCAGGCAGCAGTGTGAATCGAATTTAATACCCGCACAACCGGTCATCGGCTGAGCTTGCCTTGATCTTTGAGCCGAACATGGATCATGTAGTGAGCATGTTGTGAAGGTTTCCTTCAACGAAAAAGAGAGACAACTTAGACCGCTCGTATTTTTTGAACTCGACAACTGCCTAGTGGACCTGATTAGTAGCGGAAGCTAGACGAACTCGGGACCTGTGTGGCTGACACAAACACACTCAGATACTGGCTACCGAGACCGTTGGCAACGTCCCTATTCGAGATGGTCATCTCAACTGTGTGACAAAAAAGAGATAACAGGAATTATACTGCCTGTAATAGTTACAGTGTAGCGGGACAGTTAGGATAGGCTAGCGGATGATTTTCGCTTCCAGCACTTAGTTGGGTAGCAATCAATCTGATATCGACTGATAAGTTGTAAATCGTCCACTGTGATAGTCTAAAAAAGTTACTGTTTTGCTTTCATCTAAATGATGGGTGGTTCGATCAGGAAAACCGTCTAAAAAAACTGAGTGATTGTAAACATGCCAGGTAATCAAGGTTTTGACCGAACAATCAGTGCTCGGAAAATCAATACTTGTGCGACAGTGTCAAGTTAATTTATTACTCGTGACGGTGACAATGACTTGCAGGCGCAATACAGGATGTGTTGGCTAAACTGAACACAATAATTTCTGAGAGAGAGAAATTTCGTTCCGTTCTCCTAATTACTTACGCGCATTCTGTGACAAACGTGCATATGACAGCAAATTCACTTGATTTCGACTGACATTAGATAATTGATTTTAAGACAGCCAACCATGAATAATAGAGACGATTTTATTATAAACAGTGGTTGAATATGAGATCATTCATTGTATCATTCAGAAAACCAATTAGTAAGATCATGAGAGAGTAGACATTTGTTTCACGTAGGATCTGACGACATAACATTAAACGATTGAGTGGAACCTTACGAGGTGAACTAAACTGATGATTAAAAGGCAGCGGTAACAACCCATAAAACAACACAGTTTCGTGTCACCTAAATCATTATGATGACAATCAATCTAAATTCGATCCGAACGTCCATGAATATTCCCTACTCTGTGATGAAAAGCTGTGTAATTAATGGGTCAGTAGAGAAACCTCAGTATTCAAGTACTGCGCTGAACATCTAAGCCATCAGTGCTTGGGTATTCCCCTTTGTATTCTCAAAAGAATAATTTGCCACTTATTTAGTCAAGATGTGTTGGTTTTTCATTAATTGCAATATTATTCATCAGCCTATTTTGAGACACACCAAGAAGTTAGATCCATCAAGTTATTGGCCAAAGACATGTGTTGATTCAAGCAATCGTTCATCCTGAAAATATATAAAGAACATCGTACCAGTTATCACAATTTTCAATTTTTCATACATTCTGTATGCTCCGGTAGACACCTTAATAAACTGTGTTAAAGAGAAGCAAATTATTACGCTGTTCACCTCTTCGAAGACGGGACACTGTATCCTCAATGGGAATAAGTAGTTAACGCAATAACAAACTAGTCCTTCTGTTGTACGATCACATTTAACAAGAATGAATGAGCTTAAAACATTTTTACGCATAAGGCGAGATTTTATATATTGAGTTACCTCGTTCAATTTAGTTAATAGCACCAAAGTTTGATAACAGATACTGATACCAGTGAGGAGGGTTTCTGGACATACTAAGATTTAATCCAAACAGATCGTTCAATTAACTGATATTATGAAACGGCTCAGCTGAGTTTCATGGTGAGATATCAAGAAGCTGCTCTACTGTTCGGATGTGGTACTTTATGTTGTCACTACCTTCTCTTGTAAGGCTTTTTTACTCTGTAGATGAAAAAGCAAGTGACTAATTGGCTTTTATTGGTCACAGTGATTTTACGTCGATAATTAAATCTATATTGCTTACCTGTTCGTGGGAATAGTAGTTGCAATTGTGAACGAAGCCTGATACGAAACTAACAGGAATTCAATTCAGCAAGTTTTCGTCACATCAACAGACTCATTCATAACTGATGTATACTTTGTATTGTCTACCGATTTAAAAGAAGCCCAAACAGAAAAATCTGAGCTTCGTTTATTTTCGAACAACTGACGAGAATAACCTGAATTTGTATAGCATACGTTTTACTAGATAACTTATAAGGTCAAAACAAAAGCCCTAAAATGTAACATTTGTACATGGCAGCTCACTGAACCATATGAAAACTAGCAGCTCATGTAGAAAATGTGGTTTACCAAACAGTTAAGGCTCAGAACTACTGTTGTGATCCAAGAACGCGGATGACACAAGGGTTATTTATTCGACAAAGCAATACACGGGTTAAGCAAGTAAACCAAACCTGTCACAAAACCACTCATTTGCACGCAGTATTCGGCCTCAGACAGTCTCGGCTACCACAGATGTCAGTGCTCGGTTCCATTGAGTAGCAGGGACCGTTATGGGTGATGCTGCACCTTGATGATCCTTCCTGCAGTCTTCTTGTGGCTTGTACGTTGTCAAAAAATATGCCCTGCACCTGCTACTGAATAGCCGCGGTATCAGTAGTATATTACGATCGCTGAACTCCACTGCACTACCAAAGTGAATGTACAGAAAATTGTATGGATGGATAACTGAATTCAGAGGTGATGTTTGTCAGTTTTCAGTGTAGTTTCGCAGCTTATCCGGCACAATACACACTGGGTTGTTGTACGCCATTGCTGTCATTCATTTGAGTTTAGCGGAGGTTCAGAATTTTCAGTCACCAAATATGCCGGGTTGCCTAACAGTAATATTAGTTTTGTACTCAACTGCATAGGTAATAGATAGTAAATTGGAGAACACTAACGAGGAGCTCATCAATGGATCACTTGGTGGATACAGTACACTGTTTGGTAACAAACTGTCTTGGTGATTGTCGAATGTTCTTCGGCGGGGGCAATTGTCGTGGACAGAGTGCAATTCAATCTCACGGAATCTGATGGATGTGAGTGACACAAAGTGAGTGAGCCTGTTGTGATCCAAGAACGTGGATGCCACAAGGGTTGTTTGTTCGACAAAGTAACACATGGGTTAAGCGTTTGAACAAGACCAGAATCAAAACCACTCATTTGCACGTGGTATTCGGCCCCAGACCGTCTCGGCTGCCACAGACGTCAATGCTCAGTTCCTTTAAGTAGCAGGGACCATTATGGGCTTTGATGCACTTTCGTGATCCTCTCCGCATTCTTCCTGTGGCTTGTACGATGTCAAAATGTATGCTATGGTCCTACTACTGAATAGCCGCGGTATGAGTAGTATAATACGATCATCCACCTTCGCTGCAAGACAACTCAGTCAGAATTGTCAACACAGGTGCACGCGTCTGAGTAACAATGTTGCCCAATCAAGACCGTTCTATACAGCCTAATGTACTATAGACCGCTTAAAACAGCTAACCTATAAAGCGACCTATACGTATAAATTGTTGTTGCGATTACATGACCAATACACAATGGTGAAGGATCACACATCGAGTAAGACAATAACAAGTTTTACAATCAGGTTAGGACCAAATTTTTAAAAAAATGTATCAATCAACTCTCCGTTTTTAACTGTCCACTGCCTTACGTGTTAACGAGTCGGATAAGATACTACTAGGATGTTCAGGTCCCAGCCAGCGCTAAATAACGATGATTCGAGCTCAGAACAGAGGACTAGATATGTGGAACAAGAGTCAAACTGTTTTTTTTCTGTGTTAAGTACATGCCAAAGTTTAATTTGTCAAAACGATGCGCGAACGCCATTCACTGGCAAACTGACTGATGATCTGTCGTGCAATCAATTCGTTAACCAGTTGAGTTTGGCTCAATAGCACAGGTTGATTACTTAGCGGAGATACTTCGCAGCTTGTAAAAGTCTTTTCTCTCAAGGCTGAGCTTTAGACTTATGCAAAAGGTTTGAAACAACGCTTCCGTTGTTGCTACTGGTGAATACTATAGCACATGTTTTTTTAATCTTCACATATTTCAAATGTGCATAATAGCTTCAACCAACGGTACATATTAATGAAGAGTATTCGACGTTTTTGTCTGTCACGTTAATCATTAAGTGGATTAAGAAGGTTTTTGGTGGAAGATTGTATGGAAAAACCGTGTGTCATAATGTCGGTGTATGAACTAGTTATTTACCTTGGTGAAAAAGACAAATCGATTTGGTACATACATATGTTCAAACGTTTCCGTCTTTATGTCATGAATGCATTTCAAGGGACTTCTGAATTTCGTTGCAGGCTAGCTAACACAACATGTTGAATGGTTCTACACGAGGAAGTCGTGCCCAAGTTTCTCAGTGCATATAGACCGAATAACACCAATTAAATGAACCTTACCAAAAATATAAAGGAAAGCACTGATGTGATTAATCAGGTCTTGTCAGTCTTCATCTTTGAAGTACAACTGACCAATAGCTTTCTGTTTATATTTCACGCTCAAGTTCGGAGCATATAAGCAAACCATTGTGCGCAACTTGATCCAGACTTGTGTAACACACCAACTTATTGAATGAACCTTAGATTACCGCAACCGTTGCCATCCTCAGACAGGAGTTGTCAGTTTTCGCTAAAAGAGGAGCACCGTTAAGTAACTCATTTTGTGCCAACGCATGCATTACTTTCAGCTGGCTATGATACAACCTATCCAGTTTTTGCTCGATTATGGGTTTACTACTCGCGAGTAGTGAGATAAATGGTGGTTGAAAAATTCATTAGTCCACCAAAGAGACTGCAAACGCCTGATAGCATGTCAGCATTGAGACCATTATAGACCTGCTATTTTTGGTAAGCAATATTATTTGGTGTTGCATGACGTTTACTCCCACGACGAGCCCCGAAGGCTCATCTTACGTCGGTGTTGCAGCCAATGTTTTTATGCTCTGGATTATCCGCCCCGTGAGCACTGTTTATCGTCAAGTCACAGAGCAATAAGCTGTGTCAAGAAAATATTCTATGTTAACCGAAAGATCAGTTCCATTAGTTGTGTATTCATGTACCATTCATCCAACATGTTGGATGCACTTGTTGTTATCTTACAGGCTACCGCAGAGGAACCGATCTTTCACACGACCCAAAAAGCACTTGAATTTGAACTACAAGAGCAACAAACCGCAAAAGATGAAGCATCTTGGATCTCAGAAGGTATCTTGCCAGAGGTAGGTCATCAAATGAGTGTAATCCCTCAAAATATAATTTGTTTTGAATTCTAGCATCAACACATACTGGATGACCTTCAAAACATTCAGGTAAGTCAATGATCAACTGTTCTTGGACTTATGCACTGACATTTTCGATCAGGATAACATAACAGAAAATGAAGCTAGCTTGAACTATCTCATGGGAATTACTGAATTTGAAAAATTTTACTCGGTAAGTTAACATTCTGTTTGATACCTAAAACTACAGTGCATACGGTGCAATAAAACTGAGGATACTATTACTGATAAGATGTTTATATGATTAAACACTTCCACCTCACATGACTGTATAGTGACATACAATGAGTAAAGTGTAAATGCCTTGCCATTAAATGTCGAATAACATCTTATTCGGTATTGTTTCACTCAGTTCAAAAAATGGTTATAACTGAAGTCATATGCAAATTGCTGTTTCATCACCAACTTTTCAAAATCGACACTAATTTTTCACACTAATGTTAACGTATAGTATCACATTGTTATTCTGTTATCTGTACAGAATATATCGGCCGTGACCGCAAACCGGGCGTTTGATCTATCTATGAAGGGCATGAAGGCTATTTATTCGATACACGTAAGTTAGAATGATTTACAAACGTTTCCAATGTCGTTTGATCTCTCACTGGTTCTCACAATATGTCACCGCTTACTTAAAAATAAAGATTTTGTGTCTACCTATGCGCCATTTGAAAATCCCGCCATGAGATATTAACTATTGAGTTACATTTGACACACTAAATAGAGTTAATAGATTGAAAATGGCGCTTTGCAAAATCTCATTTCTGTAACCACTCAACCACTGTCGTTTGTGCGTAATGACAAGATTGTCCGATCTTCTGGATAGGAGACACAGTGGAAAACAGGGTTGCCTCATGAAAGCGAGGCCGGATTCCTAGTCTCGGCAATTATGAAGATATGCACTACTGACGAGCTACTCTGATGAGAGCGAAACTCGAGTCTAGTGCTTCTGCTTTTCGGAAGGGGCCGACTGAAAAATCTATGGGAATGCGACAGCTGCGATCAATTGTGGGTGATGTTCAACTTGAAATTAACCAATTCCCCGACTACTTATCAGTAATCTAAAATATCGCTTAGCAGGTCTAATGAGATCGGAGATTTCGACCTGTCTAGGAAGTCTTAATCGAGGGGTTATTGACTGAAGTTAACAGACAATAATTGTCTCCTATCGAGACGATCGGGCAACATGATCATTACTCACAAGCGGAAGTGGTTCAGTGTTCACACACAATAATCCGGTCGTGACTAATATGAGGCCAGTGGCGCAGTGGTAAACACGGTTGCCTCATGAACAGCGTGGCCGGATTTCTAGTCTCGGCAGTGGTGAGGATATGCACTACTGACGAGCTCTGGTCACAGAGCGAAACACGAGTCTAGTGCCTCTTTTCGAAAGGGGTCGACTAGAAAGTCTATGGGAATGCGACAGTAAATGGAGTTAACAGATTGTAAATGGCGCCTTGCAAAATCTTATTTCCGTATCCAATGATGGTCTGGAGGTGGTGCCTCCGAGGAGAAGGGCACAGTAGGTATGAAAAACAGCCTATCAACATCGAATTATCAACACAACAGAAATAATGCTTGTACGTAAGTGATATAACGTCTATTTACACTTTTTCAGTCGAAATCATACATGCACTAATGTTGTAACAATGAGGCTGTCGTTAAATGGTCAAATGCATCGCATACTTTAAGCAAGTGTTTACATTCACTCACTATGGATACATTATCATAGAGAGTATATTGAGTTTGACGCAGCAAACGTAGCCGGAGGACTTTTGTCACTTTCCAATAATGTGCATCTAACACTTTACTAGTAATAAACAGTTTTTATCTAAGAATTATCCTCTCATTCACAGAGCAATAACAGTTGGGATGGAGTCCGCAGAAGAGCGGTTAACGTGGACGGTATATTCAGGGGCCAATTATACGAGGAGCCTACTTGTATATTTGAAGTTTGTTTCCAAAGACGTAACAAGACAACGAATAACATGGAGGATGAATCCTAACCATACTCACCTCGGTTGAATCCTATGGTGTGTAGATTGTTTCCGACGGGTGTGAACTTCTCGGAAGGCATGTCGAGGATGTTGATTAGAACTTGTTTTGTGAATTTGCACAGAATCTCATGATATGAAATGAGCACAGGATCAGTATAACAAGTAGTTACGATTTTGTTAGATAGACTTTTAATCCTGTGAATCAGTAACGGAACATAACCTGTTGGAATAATACAAACATTAAAATGTTAAGGCATCAAACAGAGTAACTTTCAATTATAGCCGAAAAATGGGCGATTATTCTTTAAGATGATCATTTATTTGGGTAACTAAAAACTCACGAACCGTTCAACTTCGCAGACCGTCATTCAGCCAAACATTCGAATCAATTCATATATATTTTATAAATTCAATTATACAACAGTTGATCTGGTGATGTAACATCAGAAAACATTCGTTCATCTTGAAGTCTGTATGACTATGTACGTATCTACACGTCATTAGATATGTCGACTTTCAGGATGATCATTTGAACAATGCGAATGCAAGTACACACGATGTTCACTAAACTCTTCAAACAGAAAATGACTGATATTTTTAACGTAACTCATCGAATGCCCCAACTGCTTAGCCCAGAGTTGCATAGTCATTCGCTGAAACAAACCAACTGAGTTCACTCAACGTGCGGGTCAAGCTACATGTGCATAACTACTAAACACTGTTTATGTGAGCATTAGTCGATCTTGGTGAGAGCTGGGTCAATATAATGTGTACACGCCTTTTTTTTTGTTCTACATGTGGCACTAGTGCGAGTAAAAATGGAGGTGTTTGCTTGTATGACTGCAAGAATGAATGGAACAACCTATCTGTCCTTGAGTATGGCATTCGTATACGTTGATAGTAATTTCTTCGAACATTCCCATTCCATAGGACATGCGCCCAGAGGTCGACATAACATGGGACAAAATTCAACACTATGCACACATTTCCAATATGCATTTGAATCACGCAGCTGAATATCATAAGGTGAGTACACAACTCCGGTCACTTTATGACGAACCATTTACATGCTCTACTCCATTTAACAAATACTTGTTTCCATGTGTTGCGTTACCTACGTACGTTTACCTAGTGTGATGCTTCACTGTTGTTCTCAAACGAACGGGGCTTATGCACGCTGATTCTTCCCATCAAGGTTATACAATATCATTTCGAATCGGCTAATGCTGTCGGTATTTGATCGCGGACAGTGTCTGTTCCGTTTGCTTATTTATATAAGTAGGTCGTTCCACACAGCTTTTTGTCCAGTTAACATTGTTGTCAACAGAACTTTTGATTTGTATTCATATTGCCGTTGCAAGTGCTTTCTAAATAATATATCCTAATATATCCCAAATAATATATCAGAAGACGCAGAATATTGCACCTCCGTATATTCTAAAGTTGACTTCACACATGTAACTAAAATAGCGGGAAGATTTTAATCCAAACCTCAATATAGACTCAAACGTCTATTATGGTTTGGAATATAAAGTTTCAGTCATCAAAGTTTGTGGTCGAACTGCTCCTTCACGCCAAAATTTCGAAGCGAACTTGTCAGATTTTTGAGGCTAGACTTATGTCAATAGACAGTTAAGAGGTGCATTAACAAAACAAGCAAAACGAATCAATCAATCTCATTTGATCTAGGATTAGCCTATCGTCATCTTCGGTATTTTGCAAACCGATATGTGCAATCGAACGTTGACTGGTTGAATTAAAGCATGAATATTCAGATCCACATTTCCTGAGAAAGACTTAGCGTCGGATGAATGGTTCTGTATTGTTCCAGTTAGCCAATCAGACTGTAGGTATGCGATCGGACGTCTGTACGTTTCAATTCTGCCTGAACTGTATTTAGTTGTTTGTTCGCTGATGTCCCTATAACCTAATTCGTTCTGAAGTCACCACTGTCATATGTAGTTGTTTGTCATATTTACCCTGTCTTGACTGCGTTATGTGGTAATTTCTTCCCCCCAAATATTCAAAGTTTATGTACTTCTATTGTTGACTCGTTCAAAACGAACGTTCATGCTCATGTCTTCTTCTCGGTTTGCAAATCAAGCTTAACGACCCCGTGCGCAATTGTGGCAGGAACGACAGAGTATAAGCTAAACATATATGATCTAAAGCGTATGTAAATTTATTATTGTGTTTCTATTGACCAAAACAACTGGATCAAACTTGATTTGTGTTGATTAAACCTGAAGGTCGTTGATAGCTGATTGCAGCTTCCGTATTCACCTAGGCTTTACAACCACCCCATTGGGGATCGAATTTTGTTTTCAGCAGCGAAGGGTCAGGATGCGAACTCCGGCTATGTTCATATTTGACAACCCTGTTGAATACTGCGTCAAATATATCACACCGTACATTGAATTACCACATATCGTTGAGTTTACTAGATTGCCAGGACAGGAGACATAGTAACTGTCTGGTGCAATTCAACACTGTGTTTTTTCTTCGAAGGAGCTGATTGGAAAGTCTATGGATGCTAAGACTGCGATCAACTATGGGTGATGTACAAATTATATTAGTCAGATGGTCTACTACTTATCACTACTATGTATTTGTGAAACAAAAAGCTATTCTCCTTGATTACCCCCACCGCATTAGGAAAGTACTTGAAAGAATTATATAACCCACTTATAAAAAAGCTTAGCGTAATTAAAAAATTGTACAAGCTAAGTCCAAATCAGACCAGTGTAGCCGGAGTTATGAAAATCTATTAATCTGAAGAAGTATAATTACTAACAGACAGTAACTGTGTCTCTTCTCGACACGATCAGGCAACCTGATCGTTACTCACAAGCAAAAGTGGTTGAGCGTTAACATATGGTAATTCGGTCGTACCTAATGTGAAGTCAATGGCACAATGGTCAACAGGGTTGCCTTATGAAAACGTGGTCGGAGTTATAGTCCCGGCAGTGTCAAGGATATGCACTACTGGCGAGTTCCTATGAGAGCGAAACTCGAGTCTATTGCTTCTGTTTTTCGAAAGGGGCCGACTGAAAAGTCTATATTAGATCAAATGTGTCGATTACGGTTTTACAAATTCAAAGAACGACGAGCCATGCATTTCAACTATTATCTGTTTGTTCTCGAACAAAGTTTCCACAGTGCAAGAAATGATTTTCTAATTATTCCGACGCAGCTTGCACGTTGGTTGTTACCATGCCTAAAATCAACCTCTTCGTAATGCAAGTGGGATTAATATGCACACCATCTGTTCAGTGACCAGATTTTAGATTGAACATTCGTGGGGAAAATTTACTCCTTGTTTTACGCGAAAAACACAACACCGAGTCCCAAACCACAACTATTATTTGTAGAAAAAATTGGAGCTGGATTGATCACTATCCATGTCCGTGTCCGATCATAATGTACAAATTAGCACTCAACAGAACATCATATGGTTTACTTATTTTTTTAATTAATTTGTCTAATCAATACTTGTAATAATTTTGGAGCAGATTACCTAACAACAGACCGCTCCCAATCTTAAATAAAAAGTGTTGTGCGCAGCTGCACATGAGCGAAATCAAGCAAATAATCGAAGTACTTGAAAACGATATCAAACCCACCCAGAATTAATTGTGTTTGTGTTTGCAACAACCGCGCAATGTTAGAACAAATGTGGCGTCATGCGGTAAGTTTTGAGTGAAGCACCAAACATACCACACAAGACCGGTTCATTTTGGTCGTTTGACTCAAACATGAGTTAATTATAAACCTTTGTCACGGTACGCATTTTGCTTGCCTTGGAAGACACGATGAAATTAGGTCACACACCAAATAGGCGAACCATACCGTATGGGGGACGACGCGCATAATCGTCCGGCTCGGTTACAATCGTCTAGTAGTGTTGAACATATAGCCATGCCGACAAAACGAACTCCAAGACTAACACATGGGGTGAACAGTGACCGCAGGTGTTGCATTCTCACAGAAGTTCTAGTCAGCCACATTCAAAAAGAAGCACTATACTTGAGGTTCGCTCTTGTTAGAGCTCGTCAGTAATACATATCCTTGCCAGTGCCGGGACTAGAACTCCGATCACATTTTCATGAGGTAGCCGTGTTGACCACCGCACAATTGACCTTACATTCGGCACGACTGAATCATCATATGTGAACGCCCAACCAATTTTCCTTGTGAGTAATGGTCAGGTTGCCCGATCGTTTTGAAAGGAGACACAGTAGCTAGTCTGTCAACTTCAACTGACGGTCTTACGACTAAAACTTTTGTCCATGGTAAATTCACGGGATTCATTAAAATTGTAGCTTTATAGTAACGAGGCTCATTCACCAAACACATGCCGCGGTTTGAGTCCCTGCTACCAGGACTGCTCCAGCATAGGTTCGGGAGCGCTGACGTTGTTTCCAGTTCACGTGCGAACTAGAAGGACGAATGATCTCAAAAATTTTGTGGATTAAAGGTCGGAGACCTTTTTTTATTTATTTCAACTTGGGTCGGTCGAACTTGAACGAAAACTCCTAATGCGCCGCTCCATAAGCTAAAAATCCGTGAGCTCCGATGGACAGGGTCGTTCCAAGCGAATGTGGCTGAGCATTCACATATGATAATTCGGTCGTGCCTAATGTGAGGCCAATCACGCAGTAGTCATTGCAGCTGCCTCTTGAAATGGTGACCGGCGTTCAAAGTCCGGCCGCACTAAAATAGGCTCTAATGACAAACTATAACAAGGGTAAAACTCGCATCCAACGCTCTTTTTCGAGAAAGGTGACTGGAATGTCTATGGAAATGCAAATAATGCCATCGATTGTGAAGAGTGTTCAATCTTTATCCAGAAACCTCCATTTTTCAATCACCGCGTGTTCAATCGTCAGAGTTGTTGCGCAAGTGAAACAGATGGTTTTTCAACACGTTTTACAAACCTTACCGGTCATCATGTTTCTGAAGATTAACAACAATCGCTGTTACCTATGCATTTTCGTTAGCATTAGACACGACATCTTAGCTCAGTGTCCATTCCGATGTTATAACATCATCGGATAACGGTTCGGCTAAATCCCATTGAAGAACCAATTCGAGACTACGATTTTGCTCCGATAAATCGGACTAAGGGTTAATTCCTCTTTCCTCCTCGTATACTTTCTTCTTTGCGTCCCACGTCTCCGGTTGATAATTAGTACGAAACTCATCTCCATGCCTCGCTCCGATTAAATACTTTACAAAATATGTCATTCAGTGTCCAATCAAACGCATGTCAGTAAGGTACTAATTTTCGTTGTCGCTCGGCACAGTATGTTCCTACAACCGACCAGTACGACCAGCACAAAAGTGTCCGTTTGGCATGATGCCTCGTCACGGAGGCCAGTGATCCAATATGGGACGAGCATTTGTTTATCACAAGTTACAAAGAATAACACAAGGTACACGGCTGATGTCGTGTCATGTAAATGATGGTGACATGCAAATCCAGTAGTCTGAGACCGATAAGATGGTTACGTCAATTATCTGCAGGAGTTTGACCATTTTTGGTAGAGCACAGCACTTTACTTTCACACTAATAGTCCGTGAAAATTAATTCCAAGAAAGTGCACGTACAAAGTTTCGACAAAAGTGAACTTGATCGGCTCAACCAAGTATTAATGAAGTAAAAATAGACTGTGGCATGTGTCTTGCTTTTGATACTCATTTGTAAACTATGTTTTTGCTTCTCTTACAGTTCTATTACCATATCAAACATTTGAACAAAAGTATCACTCACACTCACGAGCAAATCTTAAACCTTTTCAAAGTGGACCAATGGGAATTTTGTGAAGGAGTTCCGGATGAAGCAAGAAAATTGAGAACTATTTTGAAGGTGAGATTTTTTTCATATTTCTAATGAGAAAACGAGGTTAATTTGAAAACAGATGATGAATAGCTGGTTCTTTATAGCTGGTTATTTATAGACTTACGTACAGTCAAGGCTTTGTTTGACTTGACTTGATTATCATTCATATTTTTGCAGGTTTTGCATTCGGCCCTCTTCGAAAAGAAACAGTGGAATCGCATGTTCATTATGGTAAAGCTGATCATTTGAGAAATGATCAGCCACTTGCCTCACGTAGACGCGAACAGGGGTTCAACACCCGTTTGGTGGTGAGATATGTGTCACTGATGAGCTCTAGCAAAAACAAGGTTTGTATCTGGTGTTTCTTTTCAAGGGGAGATGGCCGGAAAATCCATCTAAATGCAAAACCTATAGACAGAATATGATTTTTATTCAGGCTATGGTTCAAAATTCTTTATGACGTAGAAATGAACATCTATTGTTTAATGAAGTATTTCGTCAACTGGATATGGTAGAATTTTTGTGGAAACATGAAAACGTGTTGCAACTCTCAGTTGTATCCATTTTCTTATCAACCACAGAAAGCTTTGGAAGAATTTGACTACTACACCAATGAGTCGGAACGTCTTTCTGCTCAAGCTCACTCGATTGTGCCGATTTACATGCGTAGTCAACCGTTGTCCAAAGAAGTTGAGGGTGTAATGCTTTGTGACTACGATGTTGGAGACTTCACGTTTCGAGCAGGCGACCGCGTAGTTGTAACAAGCAATGTACATCAACTCAGTATGGAACAAGATCGCAATGGGTTTGATCAATTTTCCAGTTCGTCCGAAGTACCTGCGGTGAATATTACTTCTGAAGAGGCTATCTCGTCAGCTGATTCCACAGAAACAGTAGAGATAATTGATATACCGGAGTATATGGAACAACGACGAGGCCTGTTTGAAAGTAGCAGCTTGCCGTCCGGTCTGAGTGGTTCAGGACCTGTGGTTAGCCCATTCTGGCAAGTTCGGGGAATTGCAGACACTGTGGAGCGAACTGTACCGTCAGTGTGTGTATGGATTACAGCACCCGATGCGGATGCAGTGGAAACAGCTGCAAGGTAGGATAAAGTTACACAAGTGACTAACATATCTTTCTTGTCCGAAAGTTTGTTTCAGGTTTGAAGGAAAAAGAAAAATACCTTTTAGTCTGTCAGATAAAAAAAAGACGTTTCGGTCCCTGACTCTATCATTCGCGATAAAATCTTCCAAATCCAATGGCAGAGTACAAATGAAGCTCGTGAACGCTCTCGTATATGGATATGGATATATATATATATATATATATATATATATATATATATATCCTGGAAATCGTCATATAGCACTCGTTACTTGTAAGGACTCGAAAAGCCGCAGAGTCATAATATTCTCATGCCTACCAGCTCCCTTGCTAATGGACTCAACAGACGAAAATGGAAGTTCACATGCTCAACCTGGCAAACCCCGTGTAGCAGAAAGTTTGTAACGTTTACACTGTAATCGTACAAACTTAATCCAGTTGTGCAATAACCGTTTTGCTAACACGATGCTTAATATAGAAGACAGTTTGTGTATATCATATCCAACCAACAATAACGAAACCATATCATAATGCACATATAAATATGAATAGATGACATTCAATGAATAGAAACAGACCAGCTGTTTTACGCTTGGAAAGGGTAAGTACTTGTTAAAATGTACAGCAACACAGAGTACGAAAGACAGAGAAAAAAATCATATACCAGGATCACTTAGTTGATTGAAAACTCCACCGGACCATACGGCTGACACGAAGCACATCGAATCAATACACGGAATGATGCATGGCAATGACTAAATGTGACGAAAGATACCGTTCGATAACAATCGGTAACAAGGGCATTCCGGATTCGAATTTTAACCTGTCCGGTGGATCGAAATAAGGAAATAACTGATCACGGTAAGGTGTCGGTTTGAGACCAAAAGATACTCAAGTATGCTCCGGGACAATGTTGTTAGAAATCTGCGTCTAATACTTTAGTAGCATATACCCTCTAGATTCGAATGAATCCCGGGTTTGAATCAAATTCGTGATGTTCTGTTGCATGAATTTGTCCTACTTTTAATCCGAATACAAATTAATCGCCTGTTTTTATTTTAAATCCTGGTAACTTTAATTGAAAGTGCCAGATCTGTTGAATTACATTATTTTCCTAAGTCATAAGATGGCTTCTTGAATTAACAAGTCAGTTCATATACATAGACGTTAATAATTCGACAGGGAAATCAATAAACAACACGTGACAATGTGACCGTTCAATCCGGTACGCCGTTAGATTTCGCCACAATTATGACAGTCAATTCACCAAAGGTAAAAACAGTTCGACGACAAGCTAGAAAACAAAAATATTGCTGATAGTAGGCAAGCAACCGAACGAAATAGATGAATATAGGTGAGCAAGGCGAAATCCACTGCTAATTCTGAATAAAAATAGCCTACTCGTGAGTAGTCTCTATTAAATAGGGAACTTTCATCCTCGTGCTGCAAATCACGTGCCCCTGGACAGACATTCATCTGGACCCACGTGGTAATCTTTTCCTTGGTACAACTGTCTTTTTCTTGATAGTTTCAAACAGTCCATCTTCTATCCAAGGTACAATCATTAGGAATCAGGAAAAGTGAAAAAAAAGGTTTCAAGTTTTCATTATTGATGTAGAATAGGTTGAACATGTGCATGATTTCGACACCCTGAAAAGCCGGGCCGTCACTCCTATAATTGAATTTTGTGTTGTGCTGTCAACTGTCTTAGGATGTATTATCAACTAGAGTCGTGCTGTCAGAAACCCAGTCGTTAAATTAGCTCTCGTTCCCACATCAAGAAGAGTATACATTTGTAGTTTCGTGTTTTGTACCCAAGGGGAAAGATAATCCTTGGTTTGTCAGTATCAGCTGAAGTGTTGCATTATCTTATGAACCTAACAGATTTATACACCTAGGTATATTTTAATCATGAATTCCCATAATTATTTGATATATTCATTTGCAGTCAGAAAAAATTATGAAACTGAAGTTTTATCTCGATGTATTTTGCTTCAACAACAGATTAAACGAAGAATTGCTAGCAAAATGGCACAGTACTGTGGATCAGCTGTTGCAGGTGGCTTGCAATTTTTTCCGACGTTTTCTCAATCACATAATTCAAAAAGGGGTGAGTGCTGTATAAACGAATTGTCATTATCTCACGAAGCCTTTGATCTTGTAAATAGGTTGCATGGAAACATTAGCCACTGCACTTATGGATTGTATAAAGAGACATTGATTAAGATGTGGAGCTACACTGCAAAGTTGTACACCGATTCAAGTGATCTAGAGTCCTGACAACGATATTTCATTCTTTATATGTTGCTGTCCGTTTCATAATTTTAGTCATTCGATAGGAAAAGTTAACTTCAGATATGTAAAACAACACTTCTCGTTTGTGTATTGTTTGTGAAGAGGCCGGTTGGAAGTTAATTAACAGAAAGTAATCGCCAGAAACGACTGCCATGTAAAGCGTTGACACAAACATGCTGGTGTTAACCACTAAATTCAGGAAGTGTTATCAAACGAAATAACCTGGTTTAATTGTGGTCTATGTCAAATATGGTTGAATAATTGGTTATAAATTCGGTTGAACTAAGACAACATCTAATACTCGATTAAATGTGGAAAACTTACTGAATGACAGCATATCAGTTTATATAAACAAAATTATCAGACAACCTGTTAGATACGCATAAGCGACTACACGTGATAGTTCAGATAATGGTAGGTCATTCGTCCATAATTTGATGCAAGTGGCGATGTGGTTAGCACAGTCGTTTCAGAAGAAAGCAAAAGTGAGTGATAATCTTGGTTTGGACAGATACTTACTGCTGATGAGCTAAAATCAAAGAACGGAACTCGAACACAAGTTATTCTGTCCGAAGTGGACAAACGGATTAGAGAAATACATCTGAAGGAGACAGGTGCAATCAAATGTTAGCAGTCTTTAACGTCAGTGCAAAAGTGGGCTGGAAACAAGAATTGATTTTGTATTTTTGTTTCAGTTGACAGTTTGATAATAATGTCGGCCAGGAGAGTAACAATGAGGGTTCGGTCAATACACCTCAAATTGACAAACCAGTGTACAAACCTAATTCAACTCATCTAAGATGTCACACAAGCGGAATAGTCAAAAACTAAATGTTACATGCACCCAACAGATCTTTCAAAAACGTCAACGAAATTCACAGTCGCTTAAGATGTTTTGTCAAGATACTAAAACTCTGTCTCAATAATTAGAACAGGTACTGAAACAAAATGATTATTTCAAGTATAACGCACTTTGCACTGAAGCAGAGTTATTACACCAGAAAAGTTTTCGGTCCACTCTTCACGAAAAAAAAGCGTTAACCTTGGATGGTACTCCTAAAAGAGAAAATCGTTAGTTGGAACTGGACTTTGAACTCGGATCAACAAGTATGAGCATCACACCAGATGTGATGGTTTACTTTCATATGAACGTTAGGCCACTATAATTTGGTATCCGTGTTTATGCTACGCAAACATTTGACTTTCTGGATTTAGTCAAGCTCATTGAGAAGCCATCGGAGTAGTTGGCGATATGCTTGAGTAGTGGATATACCCCACCAACTGACTCCAACGTAAACGAGATACAGGTCTCGTGTTTACCTTTGGATGTAGGTTAGTCGAGAGGTTTATCAGAAGTTGAAAGTTATGATCGAATATGAATCGATTTCATCTGGTTAATAAATTCCGACCCCAGAGATATCGTCTGGAATTAACAGGAAGGAATCCGTGTACTACCATGAGAAGACCGGACAACCAGCGCACTATAAGCGTCTGTGGTTGAACGTTCAGATTGATGATTCGACCACGCCTAATGTGAGGTCAAGTACATATGCCTTGGAAGTACGAGGATAGAAGTTCAACTCAGAGTTGGTATACACCTAGCAAACTCCTAAAAGAGATAAAATCGTGTTTAGCGTCTACTTCCGATATTGGTTGGCCGAAACTCTGTCTGAGGGTGAATGGCTACCATTACATATGTTGGGGTTCAGTTTGTATCAGCATATATTCCAACTGTTTACCTATAGACTGTGTTACGTAAAATTGACTTTTCGGAAAGTTTAGCAACGAATCAGGGGTTTGGTAACGGTATATAGTAAGTTGAACAATTAATTGTAGTTGTTTCTCGAAAATCCATCAGTTCAAATTGCTTTTCTGTCCCTGACCTACCTTTTGTACATGCAATTAATAGCGATGATGTTGGTGCTCTTGTCTATCTGGTGTCTTTTTAAGTGCTGGGTACTTCCAAATGTAGAAGATCGCTCGGTGAGTTCACCCAACAACGAAAAAACGACCTACTGATAATTTAGTACTAAATATTTCCAGAGCTTATTGTGTTGGTCCAGAAAGTGTGCGATAAATGTATATCGAGAAAACATGTAAATGTAATTTTGTGTGCATATTTGCATGACTGTCAATCCAATGTGTTGCATGAATTTGCGTCCTGAAATGAACATATCTCAACAAAACGTCGAATTATGAACCAGTAGGGTCTGGCTTTTCATCTATTATGGAACATGGCCCCATAACGCACCTCTACTTATGCACTGATACTTGTATACATTTAGAACAAAGACACAGTGAACCATGCTCACAGAACTAAAGGGTTCGCATTGATATTCTGATTTGATCTCCACTTTCAGGGAGTCACAGTCACCGATGGAGTGATGTTAACACGATTATTTAACTTACTGGAAGAAGCATATCCGGCCTTCTCAAGCATACCGTACAATGCAGAGCTCACCAGATTAATGGACACGGTTCGTAACATGTGGACCCCAGCAACCACAGGTATGTTTCATTTGATCGGACAGTTCATGAACAATCAATTAATTGATTTTCAGAAGTAGAATATGATGTCCCATTCCTTCTCCGACGAAGCGATATCGCGCAGTACATCAGTATTATTGAACTTTTGAAGGTGAGCTAGAATGTTTTAAACCAAAAAGTATGTTGAAAAGGTGATATCCGATGTTCAAAATTTGGGTATTTTTTTGTTATACAGTTTATACAAATGTTCATGAAATAGCACCTCTAAAACATTTCATTAACGTAGGAACAACGTTAAGCATAATGGTTATATTCAGTTCAGTTCAGTTATACGAACAAACGAGGTAAAATTAGGAGACCAATTATAGAACTATATATTGATTACATTTTTTGAATATTGAGGCATTCCATCATTAGAGGAAGTATCTTTTTAATTTTCAATTAGATGGTAATGTAAACGTCTTGCTAGACATCAGAGACCTTTTAGCAACCAGTAACTTTAAAGAACGTCTCAACAGACGTATTGTTAGAAGCTGATCAAGAGAGGATTGTACACGATGGTATTTACTGAGATCTACTATATTAGACGAAATAAATAGAAAATTTGATCCATTAGGTACACTCGGTCTTGTCATTGAGTTGCTTTTTCCCGATTAGTCTAGTTTTGCTCACTTGGCGGGGGCAGAGAATTCCGGCTATGATGTAATCTATTATAATAGCACGATAATCACAAGATTAGTAACTGAATGGATTGAGTTAGTATTTACATGTAATACATTCGTTAAGTTTAACTTAGTAGATACCGTCGTACAGTGTTTCTTTTAATATTATATCCGGTTTCGCTACCACCTGCACACGTTAATTTTTTACGTACTCTAAATGCATTTTATAAGACTTGTATCAGAAGCTAACATTTGCACCGTACAAACAAACTACTTACAATGTGCAGAAAAGACGCAATTGTGAAAAATTTGATATTCGGTTGAATTCGAACCACCGACAGAAACGGCATGACTAGAGGTGACAAGTGTTTTATTTAGTGAGCCGCGAAACCACGCTGGGAGCTCGGAAAATTTGAATATGAACTCAGTAACCCGTCCGCTCAGCTAAATAGTGTTGAATTCACTAAATGACCTAGGGGATTGATAGTTCTGGCGAGATTTCTCAAACAGCTGTGACTGAAACCCATCAACACAACTGTCGGCATTGTTGTTCAGTTGGTAAGGACACTTGCCGCGCTTGGATATACTGTTTCTATAATTGGTTCAAATCTACCCGAAACCTTGATTATTTACAATTGAGTTTCATCTAAGCTAACAAGTCTTCCAGAACATTTACTAGCAATACTTATAGCATACTAGTAGGTGAAGTAATAAAACATCAAATTATGCTTTATTCCGGATCGTAGCACTGTGAACTAACCGCTTCACATACACACACTTTTCCAGAACCGTTTCGATCGTAGGCCCCACAACGAAATGAATACAATGACACTAAGGGAAATAAGACAGACTAGTGGTTTTATCTTTGGACTTTATAGGCAACATAAATTTTACAGAGTCGGACTGCCAGTTAGACTAATCTAAAACTGACTCATCAGACCGTGGTTTTGTTAAGTGGTAGACGGAATCCTTAGAATTTGTGGGGAAGCTAGTTTCGTCTTTTAGTGTTACAGAACAAATTGAGTTCATCGCGTCTGATTGTGACTTATGCCTGTTAACTTTTAAAAAAAGGTTGACTGTGACGTCTCGGTAACGTTTACAAATATGCCTCCATTTGAAAAAGTGGAATATCTGTGAGTATATAAAGCAAACGTGGATAAATTTGGGATTGCTTTTGTGTCAAGTGATTTCATATTCGAGTCCTACTCCAGTACAAGTTAATTTTTCTCACTGCGCTACAATGAACCTTCAGGGGAAACGACATAAACACAAAATCTGCCATCTATAACCAAACAGTTGACAGGATTCCACATAAATAAAATTAAACCGGATCACTAAATATAATTGATTTCATATTTGTTTCAAATGCGTAATCGCAACGGTAATCTGAGACAATACACAAGCGTGACTGAAGTCTTAGTTTTTCGAATGGTTCACGGTTGGGAGGATTGCCGTCTAAACAACTTGCTGGTTTTTCTACTGACAGATAGCCATTCCAATCTCACACGCTACTTCGCCGCCAAGTGTGTGCTTATCACCAGGGCCGTTCTCACTCATTTGGCCAATCTATCATCAGCAAACTGAATGTAATCGCGTGATGCAACTGATTTCACATGTTTCTCGGACTGACAACCGATTACTCACGATCAGGTCTCCATAGACCCGCTGCACAAATCGCCAGAGAGTGCTGATCTGAGGGCCTGATTTGGTCGTATTTCAGCGCATTAATGGGCGATTATTTGCTCACAGTCGGTCACTTATATGGCGTTGTCAATGTACACACGTATATTATGCGTGCTTCATATATGAAGTGCACGAGCGTGACTTCCAGAATGTAGTTTACGTCACACACTCTTGTTTATCGAGGTCACAGGTTGGGGCTGATCTGACTGTTGTGGAGTAACACTGTTATTGAACTGAATGGCGTCTTGCAATAATGATTTACGCCATAAGTTTATTTCGATAAATACTCAAATGCTACAAACAGCCACACTAACGTTGATATGCGTCGTTATGGGTGCACACGTATGAACGAAGCAGAAACCGTAAGAATGATGGAGAAAACATGAGGATGACTGAGAAACGTTTCCTAGACAAGCTTGCCTGTCCACTATGAGATAGCGTGTTCAGTGGACTTATGAATTAATAGGAGTCCGAACTTTTGAAGACAATGACTCAGTGGTTGATGAGGAGACTGGAGATTTCCGAGGCCACGTAGAGTCGAGTAGAAAGAGAGAACGAGGAGTAGAAAAAAATGAGTTACTCTACTCTGTATCCCTTTCTCGTTTGTAATAGCCAATTTGTCATACAAACAATCAAACAAGTATGAGTAAGGAGCTAAATAGCCTTTTCACTTTAAACATCATCATAGTCGTCGATGATACAGTAGCGAATGCCACTGTTACTTAATTCACACAACAGGAACAAGGAAGAGGAAGAACAGACATTTATTCCATGAAAACTAGTATGTTTAAATCTAGACAATAAGCGTTAAAGGTAACTAAATCTTGCGAATTGATGACTGGTTACAATTGGGAACAGGGTGACATCTGTAGAACGAGTGCCATCAAAGTTCCACTACCCGCTTACTGAACCCGCACTATTCCACAAACGACTCAACTAAACAAGACAACACAAACTCTACTGAGCTCGATCGGCTTTCAGTGCCCTAAATTTCTGCATCTGACCAACAAGTAGGTCACGTGACCCTGACATGCAGACAAGTGTGACTTCCGTTCGCCATGTCATCGACTGCTCACTACGTGCCTGATGTCAGTGGGCTGCAGTTTGACAGGACGTGATAAACACTGGGATGGCATTCTTAACGCACGCATTTAAATATATGTACTTATGGTTGTGTACGTATGGTTTAATTAACCTACGATTTTTCGCCCGTTTTTTAACTTTCTGACTGCTTAGTCACATATGAAAGAAATCAAACTCTGACGTTCAAACATTTCACTGCGATTTCCATTCTAAGCCGTTAGCATCCATGGTTAACAGCCGTAAGTTGAAGCCGTTTTAATCGTAGTTCCATGCACAACAGTTATAAGTTTAAACGCAGCAGATTCTGACATCAAGAATGTCTCAATTTACAAAACACTGTCTTGGTTAAAAAATATGGGTCACTGTTTCACTTTCCACACTATCGTACCTCGAAATGCAGCCTCCTAATCATATAAACCTATCTACGAGGCCCAGAACCACACGGCCCCGTTGAAGATTAAGGTATTTGTTGCAATTCTAGAGAAGTACCTCTTATTTTAAAGTTGTTAAGCCAATACTAAAAACGGACCAGAAGGACAACAGTTATCAAACAGACTCTGTGCCTCAGAAGTTGTTAGCCAGCAGTACCTTTTCGACAGCACACTCCAATTAGATCATCTTCCAGGCAGAATGGACCTCTATGCGTAGATCTTACAGGTGCCACAGACAGACATCAAGTGTATCATCTAGAAGGAAATTGGACAATAACCAGTTGAATGTATAACCTGAAAGAAAATATTTTGAATAGAGCAGACAAAAGACTGACATTACACGATTTATGCTCGAGCAAATTTTGCTGCATCTCTACTGGTGTTTACTGCAGACGAGTTAAAATGTACAAAATTCCAAACCACATGACA
>LUCH01001185.1:0-12635 GCA_013368495.1 Paragonimus heterotremus | reverse complement strand
AACCACGGACACGCTGTTCATGAGGCAACCGTGTTTACCACTACGCTCATTAAACTACTCATCAGTACTCGAAAATATCGCCTAGCAGGTTTAATAAGATTGGAGATTTCGACCTGTCTAGGAAGTCCTAATCTCGGAGTTATCGATTGGAGTTAACAGGCAGTAACTGTGTCTTTTATCGAGACGATCGGGCAACATGATCATTACTCACAAGCGAAAGTGTTTGAGTGTTCACATACGACAGTTTGGTCGTGCCTAAGGTGAGGTCATTGGTGCATTGGTAAACACGGTTGCCTCATGAACAACGTGGCCGTGGTTCTAGTCCCGACAGTGACGAGGATATGCACCACTGACGAGCTCTAAGGAGAGCGAAACTCGAGTCTAGTGCTTCTTTGGGAAAGGGGTCGATTGGAAAGTCTGTGGGAGTGCGACAGCTGCGATCAATTGTGGGTGATGTTCAACTTGAAATTAACCAAATCTCCGACTACTCATCAGTATCATATATTTATATATTTGAGACGATCAACTAAGCGACAGTAATGTCTGAAGCTGTTATAACCACGTCATTGTTAAACCACGCAAAATGACATTCTCACACTGCACGACACATTTATAGTGTTCGACAGGAGCAAAATATAGGTATACGAGAAGGCTGGTTGTAGAACATGGTTGTTTGTCTTTGAGTTGGGAAAGCAGTTTTTTTTACACGGTTGACCTCAATGACCGTCGACTAAGTGGTGAACAGCCGCTTTGATCTATTTGATGCTTACTAACAGCACAAACGCCATGAAATGAAGTTGAAGAATTCCGGTGTATGAGGAAGTGCGTCAGTTAAGGATATTAGATAACATGCCTTCCCACAACCTTGGCGAGTGTGGCATCATGGCAGTGTGGATAAATGTTTATTTTACTGTCGTGTGATGGTCTACCAATGTAACACTTATATGGAGCTGCGTGGCACGAATAAGACCGAACCAGGGTGAACCACGTACTCAGCGCTTCGCCGGTGGTTACTGGGGTTAAGTGTTCGTAAAATCCTGTCTCAACCCAGTCCGACGACCTTTTCGTACTAGTTACTCAATCAAACACATCATAACAGAATATCAGTCATTCACTGCTTCAAAATAAATATTTCCGTTGGATAATTGGCTACTCAACTTACAGACCAGAAAGCAGAACTAATGGTTGTGATAGAAATACGCTTTGTGTGCATTCAAATAAGTTGTGAAATCCTCAAAAATCGCATTCACCTAATACAGTTGATCTGAGCTCATTCGCCAGTTTTAGTAAGTTTGATTTTCGAAATGCAAATGCCTCTTCAACATTAAACCGTAGGCATTTTGCACAATTTACCGTATTCAATCCCACCACACAAAAAAACTTTTACCGAAGAAAATTGTTCGTTCATCACACAAAGTAGACATGTTCTTCATTTTTATGAATGTACATGGTTTAGACATAAGAAGAAAGGTGCGGCAAACAAGACTGTTTTCGGTGCAACAACATCAGACTAAACACATCACATTCATGTAGGCTCCCCCAGAGTGTGGACAGTGTATCAGTGTAAGCATGAGTGTCAGTTTTTTCCAGTCCAGCAGATCTGATGATATGGTATCAATCACGTGGGTTGTACGAGTTAGCGAACAAGTCAGCACACCTATATAATATATCTGTCCGATATGTGAATTCATGGCCAAGGGAAGTTCAATATTTTGGCCAGACATTTTTGCATGTATAATGGATGTGAGTGTAAGAGAATTACAACCATTTCTCAGTGGCTAATAAACAACTTTTGACCTGCTTCATTTGCAATATAGCTTTCAGTTGATTTTGCAACACTGACGTGGAAGTAAACGGCACAAGAAATTGAGCTTTAACATAAGTTTTGTTAATTGCTACGCTAAGTCTCCCGGTTATGTGTTCAGCAGGACTATCGCCTCTGATACAGAATAAAATATAAACGGGCTTTCTGTGTGCACTTTATAGGACATCTACTTCTTTATTCATTACCACGTGTTTACGAATAATCTGCTCCGAATGTATTTCATCTAGGAGTGGTTAAATAGGAACCATTTTTCGGACTTATTTTCGCAGCTTTCCAATGGAACATCGGTTTAGATTCCTGCTTTGTTTTAATGGCGTAATACGGTAAAAGAGGGCACACATCCACACCAAAGTTGCTTTACTATATAATATACGTTGTATCCTGCATCAACACGTTTAAATACGCGATACCTGTCGGTGATTTGAGCTCTAGAGTAGGATTGATACTTCATAGGTAAAATTGAGTTGCACTGGTACTTCACTGAGGTCTATCCATTTATCTGCCACATAGGGAACATCATCTACATATAGTTTTTGAAAACGAATAGCCAGACAAAGACCTACTGTCTAGCTTCTTTTTTGCAAAAATAGCAGTCGATAAAAGTCGTGGTGGGGATCCTATTGTTATTCTGTTCTTTTGACGGTAAAGATTGCCAAGAAATTTGACCTTAGTTTTGTACCTATAGCACTATGATAGCTGTTTCAGCTTATCTACTGGTATCCCCAACCTGATATTACCGGTCTCAGTAAACCGGCATAGATATTCAATTGTCTTACTCATTCATATATTTGTAGACAGATATGAAGCTAAACGAGAATAAACGCTTTCCTGACACTTTCATTAGTTTTAATTTTCCAACAAATTCTAAAGAATCTCTCAAGCAATGAACCGCTATTTTTCCTTTGATTTGCTCGATCAACTCGGCAAACCATTTTGCCGCTGCTTGATGAGGATAAGTACACATAGTTGTGTTCCAATTTTGTACATCGTAGGTAATCCATAAGACGTAAGAATTGCAGTGTTTACCGGTGTAATCCTTTCAGAAGTAGATGAATCAGTCAGTTCCTTTTATTTCATACATTTCGGTATGTTTTGTTATCGATTCAACTGTTTTGAACAGTCTATTTTTTATGCCAGAAATTTGGTTTCACCCACCAGTACCATGGTTATTTTGGTGAAGTAGTCAGTTTTATCCAATATAACGATTTCAGCGCTCCTTCCAGATCTGAATATTATATTCTCATTTCTTCTTAAAGACTCCAGTGAACTTAAGTGTTCACTAGATTACAGGTTTCTAGCTATGTTTTCTTGTTGGACATTGATAACAACACGACTGAATTAAGGTTGTTTTGAGCACCTTGACATTAACGATCAATAATTACTGAAGATCGTTCAACTGATTTTGAAGATTTTTAGATTGACTTTCTGGATCTAACTGTCTAAGCCAACTTGTATGTCAACGAAATTGAGATTCCAACTATAATATTTCAACAGCAACTATATCCAACGCTAACGAAGATTTTCCTCTCTCGATATTTAGCTTTTTGTTTGTTTGTTTGAGTTGATTTCACAGTCTTACTAACTTTTTTCACACTTCTTGACCACAATCTGCTAAAGGAAGCTCTCGAACTCGCCTACCCCGTTGAATAACACTTCTCTCAACATTTTCAAGACAATAGTCTGTTTGTCGTTCAAACCGCACGCTCTGCTCGTCCATGTCCCCCCTCCTCGCGTAAAACTAGAGCTGACAACTGAAAGCCTCGTTTATATTAATGCGACTTTGTCTAAGGATAGCCCACCACCGCTTTCGGATCTTGTAAACGTCCAGCACACTACTCCAAAAGTGCGTTTGCTTCAACCACCTATGTACCAAACTTGACATACGCATTAAGTTCTCCCTGTACAGTGGGACGATAGGGTTTGTTTGGATATCGTGAATACGGCCGGTTTAGTCATGAGTAGAAACACATGACAAACAGGCTCGTTTTAGAGGTTTCACCATCAGACCAAATGCAACACACTTGTATGGGTTTGTAATCAAATCGATATTAGGCATAATCGAAGCATTTCAGTGATCGTTTACACGCGATCGAAAAACGATTGTAATTCTCTTACACTCACATCCATTATACATGCAAAAATGTCTGGCCAAAATATTGAACTTCCCTTGGCCATGAATTCACATATCGGACAGATATATTATATAGGTGTGCTGACTTGTTCGCTAACTCGTACAACCCACGTGATTGATACCATATCATCAGATCTGCTGGACTGGAAAAAACTGACACTCATGCTTACACTGATACACTGTCCACACTCTGGGGGAGCCTACATGAATGTGATGTGTTTAGTCTGCTGATGTTGTCATGGGAGCAAAAGTTCAAATGGTTAAAACTCTTCGGAGCAGTCATCAGAAAAACGTTGTAGTGACCAAGCTCGTTTTCGGTTATTCATGATCAGGCCGAATACGTAATTTTTATGTGAAGCAATGTTGTTAGAACGAAACGATCAATACAAGTAACAAGTTCAATAGAGGTCAACCACGTCATAGAAAGACACAGTGACAACGTTTTGAGGCAATTATGTCGCAGTTATGACGCAACCGGAGTCGTAACGGTTTGATCGGGCATGGTGCGAGTGGCGGGTCATGTCAGATATCATTATGATGATATGTAAAATCAACCAACTAGAAAAAGGCACTCATGGATGTGGTGTTTAAAGACATGTGTGGATGATATCCTGTATGAGGTTAGCGAAAATGCTAGTCCCAGGGCTATCTTAGTTATTTTCAAATCGGCACACATGAACGTAACATTTACACAAGAAGCTGAATGTAACGATCAGCTAGCCTTCCTGGACGTACTCATCCGGTGCTGTGCTGATGGATCTGTTCAACGCAAGATCTATCGGAAAGTGATCCAGAATGAGCAGTATATCCATTTCAGCAGTTTTGCCCGCCTGATCGAAAAAAGATGTCTAATAAAGTGTCTAACTGATTGAGCCATAAGAATATGTACGCAGGATACGAGTTCCGATGAATTGTCTCTCCTACGCACAGTATTCTTGCAAAATGAATATCCGGAACGATTCGTAGACAAAACTATGCAACGTCACGAGAAAAAGAACAAAGTGCTCCTGGCAGAAAAGAAAGTAGTGTACATTTCGTTATCACTCAGAAGTGACACGCTTGCTGAAACACTGACTAAGACCTAACAATGTTGTCAATAGAAAATTCTATGTCGTCAAATCGCTCGCCTATTTCAATTCTACTCCAGCCTTGTGTCTATGATTAGGGGATAAAGTGCGTTTTTCTGCAGCTGCTTTTTATGTACAATCATTTACTTGTACCTGTGCAATCAGCTGTGTGGGTCGCACGACCAGGTGCTTATCTGAACGTATCCGTGAACATCATGCAGCCTGGATCAATAGCGGAGTCACCAAGACAAGTAACACCGCAGTTGTGGCACATCTTGTCGATTAGCACCATGCCAAATTTTGACCACCGCTGAGGCGATCGGAATTCGACTAAATAATCCACCCTTGCGCGCACAAAAGCGTTTTGTTCAGGTTTTGCGTTTGCCATGGTCTACCACTCACATTATGACCGATCAAGCTGCTGAAGTTGACTCCATGTGTATCTATGGTGTAGTTGACCTCAATTGAACTTGTTACCCGTTTTGATCGTTTCGTTGCGACAACACCGTTTCATGTTCGTTACATTTTTCTGAAAACTATTTTTCTTAGTTGTCAGCCCTGTGTTGACTATTGTATCTGGGACTCATATCGTCATTTCAGTGACTATTAACAGACGGCGACAGAAAATCCAACAGAATACTGACTAACTCATTTGTCGTTCCACGCTTAGTAGCGGTCGCTCAAAACTGGTGTATGTAACATAACGTGTACTTTGCAAGCTTTGATGGTGTGATGCATTCAGAACGATCATGGCGTTTACACGTGGTTCGCATAGTCTAATGCTATGATACTGACTGGCTGACTTTCGACATGTTTGCAACGCGGTTCGTAAAGTGTTATATTGTTCACATGTGTTATGAACAGGTTACCCGGATGGCCATGCTTACATGAAGTGACGATAGACATCCAAAAATATCGTCCCTTACACGGCTTCAGGCGTATCAATTCAAAGGAGAGTAGTGTAACATTTTACTCGCTCTTCCTGACAATCCTGATGTGAATCAGTGTTGTTAACACCGGAATGTGATCTGAAGAGCAGGTAGTAACGGTTAAAAACCTTTTCCGAACTAATTTGTGTTCCACACTCAGGATGTCATATCAAGAAGCAGCCTCTTGAATGGTATAAGCCTAATTCACACGAATAAAACGGTCGGATAATACAATCATTCAAAAGGAATAATGTTCATCATTGAATGTCCGGTTGAGATGTTAACACTCATTTGAAGCACGAACATATACTGAGAAGTTGTATAATCCGTTTAAGAGAGGCAGGCACTTCAAAACAATGAATAATTGACACAAATAAGTGTACAGAAACTCTATGGGCAACTATTTGTTTCGTTCGGATGCGCCCAGGTATTAGCATTAGAGGCAGCATTTGTGGAAGCGATATCACACTCCATGCGTTTCCAAAAGGATATAACAGAAGAGAGTGAGGCGGTGATCGTAGTGGTAGGGCTCCCTGGTCAGTTCTCTCTGGCAAACATGCTTTCCAAGCGAGAACAGTAAGGCACACTGTGGCATACGGCAATAAGTTTCAAAATATTTTGGCGTGGTTCTCAAATCATCAATAAGTGGGACCAAACACCGCTTACAACCCTCGCTTCCGCAAGTCCCTCAGTGTGTCCAGTAATGTTTCCACTATATAAAAATAGCTTTTTTTGTCACTCGTTGAGCCATCTATATGAACTGACCAAACGTTGTCCATACCATGCCGTCCGATTATGGATTCGGTTGAACATTCGGTTTAGTTATTTCACAATACATAATGGCCAATATCTAATCGTTTCAGTCTGTTTCATTACCCCATCTTCGGTCTGTTTCTAGCCCGGTCCTAACTTACCTCTATCGTCTATCTCTCACACTCTATCTGTACACTCTGATCAAGATAGTTCAAGAGGTAATCAGTCTCCTTATTGAATTCCGCATGTGAGAAGACTCATTTTGTGGATGGCAAACTGTTCAAAAATTTGCACTGAGTAATCGGCGGTTAGGTTTTAACTTGTCTGCAAAAAACTCAAAGATGAAAACTCCAATAAGAAACTGAAAGCAAATTGTAAAAATGTATACCGAAACAAGTTTTCCGTAGAATGAATATGAAAAAGAGAGCTAGTAGAGGTATAGTGCATAATTTTTGTTCGAAATGATTTCGATGCATCGCATCAAATGCATACTACAGAAATGGAAATCATAAAATATGTATCAAATCGTCACTTACACAGTGTCTCGTCCTGGTACAGAAAAATCCACGAACACTATCAAGGTTGTCAATTTATTAAACTGTTCCTTTTGCACACACACACAACGACGACGACTTCAACCGTTTAATAGCGATTACCTCGGCAAAATGGAATAAATGTTTAGTCCAGTACGGGAAAATGATTGAGAATACCGAAGGATCGCCATTGTCGTAACTTGTCCCGAGCACCTGACACGCAATGGATGAAGCAGGTGGCTTGTGAGGATGATCTTTGATTTCATCCGTAAAGTTGACTGACGCGGTCGCACTCCTAGTCAGGCAAATGCTCCGCCATCCTAACTTGCAATTGTCATTCCGGCGTTCCTAAGTAGATGAAATTGCACCCACACGAATCTTGGTACACGCAGTACGAGATGAGGGGGAGATGTTGACGGTCCTTGATAGCGAGCGTTAGCATTCTAGTGGTGTCAAAACTGAGAACTGCCTTAGCTGCGTAGAAGACTCGTCTAACAGCAGAAACTAATCGACTTCTCAAGAGTCGCCCTTGGAAGGAAACTGAATAAATGCAAATTTTTGTTCAATTAAATGGACCGGTTGGCTGTTGACCTGCGGTCTCATGAATCAGCTTGTAAACCACTTTGGGCAATCGGTTGTTTTAATGTGTCTTCAAGATGATAGTACTCTTCGTCGATCGTATCAGCTGTGCAAACTTTCCTAGCTCTATCGGATAAAGTTCTTATCAAATCCTGTTGTGATTAACTGAGATAAACCTATCGTAGTGTAAGTACTGCTCCGTTCATGTAGACTTTCGGCCGACCGAGCATGTTACCGTGCTGTCAGTTCTGCCTTGAGTCAATACATCCAGAAACAACAGACAATGATCGTTTTCTAACTCCATCATAAATCGTAGGTTCTCGTGACTGCAATTCAGTTTTTTCATCAACACATCGACTTGTTGTTTGTTGTCGGCAACCACGATAATGTCGTCTACATACCTTCGATAAACCGCAGTACTCGATAACATGCAACAAAATCAGTTCGAACAAAGATCGTGCAATATACTACTGATAACTTGTCTTTCAAAATATGTCAGTTGAACAGAAAGTTCTAAAAACTGCACATCCCCTAATAAGACAGGTCAGTTCTCCTTCCCGTTCTTTGGTAGCCGTTAAATAGTGTCTGGCGATTTTTGCTAATCCACTGCGAACCGCGTAATCGACAATTCCAATTACGCGAACTCGGACGACTGGGTTGTAGGAACTATATCTTAAGTTCAAAAATCTGCCACAAAATGGAATCGAAATTATTGGAATTTATACGGTATTATAAACGAAGATTACAATGAAAATACTATTTTACCTTGAATAGGAAATAGCCAGATACACAAACTATTCTACTAGACATGATGTTCAAAATAGAGGGGTCAAAAACGACACAACAAAATGATCACCAGTCAGAAAGAGATGAGCTCATTAAAATAGACAGGTAGAAAAGAAGATGACAGCGTGTCAAACAATATCAAGCAAAAAAAGGTTTCAGTGGTAAGTATAAAAAGTGACGAAACAGATTAATTTTGTGCGTGCAGTCATGATGCAAACGTTACCGCCGTTGTTCATTGTAAACAATTAAAAGCAACATGAAAACAGACAAAACTGAATGTATATGAACAAACTGAATATATTTCAACGAATTCGGTATTCGATAACACACCAAACAGCACGACAAACACACTATACAGACTTCAAAAAATCCAACAGTGGCTTTTTTTTGGTCAAAAGTAGATATACCGTTGTATCAGATAGAAATGATTTCTAAGCATTGTGTCATGGACCTATTGAATTTCTAATCTGTCTGTGTGGTCTGTGGGGATGGTTCCGTCTAGCTCATTCACTAGCATACTACGATCCAATATAGACATATTGATGATGTAATATAGTTATGTTTAAAAAATATTCCGACTGATATCTGATCGCATGCAATACTGATTCATTAACAAAGGTTCTGGAAACATCATAGACTCAATGTAACTGTTAGTCTTATCTTGAAATCTGGATTGACCCAAAACTTGATTCTTCAACTTTCGTTCTGTTCCATTTGTCACTTGAGTTGCTAATATCGAGTTCCTTTCCATATTCCTATAGAACTGATATCAAGTCGACTGTACAAATAGGTGTTTTGGTAATACTCATCAGAGTTTTACAAGTAAATAAGGTATGTGCGAATTACACATGAAAATCAGAACCGGTCAAATAATTAATTCAAATCACAGATGTGGGGCGGATCACGATAAACGGGAGGAGGGTGGGAGTGTTGGTCAATGTGGGATGTCACACATGCCTGACGAGACAAGTTAGTCGAAGTCAAGTGGTTCACGCGCGTCCCGGTTTCAAGTGGCTGCGGAATAGTTGACTACGGGAGACGGATGATTCGTACGAATTGGTTTTGTGCACACAGACAGGTGTGTAGAGTCTGATGGCAACAGCCTTGAGTGTCGAGAAGTCCTACTCTGACAGCTCTAGGGTGGGTTTGACTCACCCTGTAGATGACTTGGAAAGTTTTATCCGGATTTATTCGGTTGCCAGTGTCCATCAAATGGGAGCCAATCGCACTGGAAAGTGACCTTTCCAAATCGTTGCGGTGCCAGTTCGGAAGACGTTCATAAAACCTTTCCGACAGCCGTTTTAGGATTCTTTCAATGTAACCGACTTGACAACACAGGCGAGAGAATGAACACCAAGTGACGAAGAGTATCTAGGTAAACTATATTTGAGGTGCGGCACCAGTGCAGACACTGATTAAATGACTTGTACCTCGGTGTAGGTCTTCTCAACTGTACCAGAAATTGAGTGGGTGATAATCTCACTGGTAACCTCGCTTTTATATGATAGGCTTTTATCCAATATCTGAACGCCTTCATGCTTCATTTTTAGTTACATGCTTCTATTCAGGAATTGTTGAGGATATCAATTTTGACTAAGCATGTCTCGAACGTGCTGAAGTTTATCTTGTAGGGTTTCCGCTTGTTTAGCACCAAAACTCTCCCCCTTCCCCAGTAGTCTGTGATTTGTCCCAACTCTGTGGTTTTTAGTGACCTATTTGACTCATTATGATTTTCACATATAAGTCATACATACCCTATGTAGTTGTAAAAGCATAGACAGAATTGCCGGACACAGATGCTGGTCGGGATAAATCCACAGTCTAAAATATCGTCAGTTGCCAGCTGACAATTTACACCGAAGCTAGATTCCCATGCCCTGAGTCGTATAAGCGTTGTCGTTGCAATGCAGAATACACATACTGTGCAGAAAGCTCACACGTTCCGAAAAAAATGTGCATCAGATGATGGTGTCACCGTTGGGGGTTAGTCACACGACCTTATCTCTTTTGTTTGTGTATCGGTTTACTAAGTTATATAGGCCAAGACGACCCAATAACGGTCCGAAACGCCAACTTAAATTAAGGTCGGTCAGTTTGACTGTTGCAGTTCCAGGGCAAAGTGCATACACTGCATTGTAACATACGCTCAATAAATCGACCGTAACAACATACGAAATGAACGTTCTTTCAATTCAGATGGAGAGAATTTGGGCGTCGACAGCTACAAACTAAAGTGGTTTAGGCAAAAGAAGTCAGAGTAGTTAGACTGATGGCCTAAACACTGTGTTAAAACCTCAGCGAGATCAACAAAACCCTGCTTCAACTGTTCTAGCAAGCCAGTTGGAGGCCTGAAGTCACAGACAAACAAAGATAATTTGTTCAATGATAACATTCGTGAACATGGATGACTAGCGGATGGGGAATTCCAAAAAGGGATCAACGAGATTGTCAGAAATGTTAGGACATGAAGTCGATCTTTTTGAGACAGTTGGTGTTCACCTCACCAATTTATGCTTTTAAAAAAAAGAGACTGCATGTTCGAATTGCCCGAGGTGTATACTGTGACAAACGACGTCTAGGCGTTCTGTCAAAATGCAGTGACACATAAACTAACTGGAAAATAACTAACGCTTGCCATACCACAGTTGCATGCTAGATAGATAACAATGAAATGGAATAGGCCTGTTAGGCGGGATGCAGAATATACGACGTCAGGGGTTTTATCAATTTTTTTGACCTCTTCACAAGTTGAGGACGAAAACCTAACAAATTTTTTGAGTACTTGTGCCGTTTCAAATTTATATGAACATAAGCAATCGAATACGGTGAACGTTTATCACTTACATATACTAAGTACTGATTCGTGATTGTATATGTTATGTAAACTTTAACTCAAGATTATCAATATATCTCGTTCGAGAACATTCGGAATCAACTTTAAATAACATAGTAAAAAAGAATGCTCGTGAATAATTAACTATACGGATAACCCACTTATAGGCACATATGAATCATTCAACTGCAATGGAACAACGCTACGCAAGAGAATTTGAAGCAGACGTATTGCACGAAAGAATGAGAATAGAAGCCAACCGCTTGATTAACGCTATAAACGTCATCCAGTAAGTCCATGTTCTTTGAATTACACACTAATACGTTTGTCTTATTTATAGTGAATTATCACAAACGGATCTGTATCGTATCAGGCACATGCAAGAGGAACTGCGAAAATTAACTGTCACACACTGGGATGTGATAACTTACTCATCGACTACAGACACAGATATGTTTGAAAACACACAATCGTCGACAATAGATTCAAATTTACAGGAAACAGAGCCGAGCAGCACGGTTTCCTCACAGACAATTGAATCGTACTATAGAAAAAGATGGTTTGAACAGGAATACGCAGTGCACGAGAAAGAATGGTCTAGACAAGAACAGCAGATACACAGAAAAAGAAGCAATCAAATATATTTACAACCCACAATGGATATTGGCGATATTCTACAGAAAGAAACCGATAAAAAAGAACGATATAGAACAACCAAAACTATAGATATGCCAAAAAAGAAAGAAGCATATACAGTAGTTTATCTGGAAGTCACTGCAACAAACAAAGAGCAAGAGAAAATGAGCACACAGGACGGGACAGAAGCAATGAAACAAACGAAAAGAACGGCAGGTATACAAACGCAACATGAGGGTAAACAGGACGAGAAAAAACCAATAAAAACGAAAATCACACAAACTAAGGAAAGAGAGATGCAACAAATATCAACAGCATACCTGAAACCGGAAAAGAAAGAATACCAAAAACATGAGGACAGAAAAACGGAAAAACGGAAGGAAACAAACGACGTGAATACACAAACGGAAACGGAAGAGAAACAATATGAGAGAAGCCAAAAAGATGAAGGAACATATAGAGAAAAAGGAGTAAAACAAGAAGAGGAGGTAAGACAAGAAACACACACAGCATTGACAACAGAGAAAAAACAAGAAGCATACAAGAAAACATGCACGCAGGCA
>LUCH01001184.1:55250-134224 GCA_013368495.1 Paragonimus heterotremus | reverse complement strand
AGCCCGTGGCTCAGAGGATGTCACATCCACTGGTAAGGTGTTAGTTTCAGAACTGGGGGTTTCTACAACTGAGGTTCTACAACAATGACAAACAAGGTGGATACAGTCTAGCTGTGTTGTTGTCAACATTTTGTAAACTTCGTTTGACATGCCTAGACACCAAGTGTGAAATCATGTGTCGCAGAACAAACACTGCATGCCGTGATCTCTCACGCGTACAATCTTTACACAAGATCCACAGCTGGATCTTTTTACCATCTCTGAGGCGACTAAGTGAATAAGAATAAGTTAATTCGTAATTCGCAAAGTCTTTAGGTTATGGACACAGTTAAATATCAATAAAACAACGCGGAGAGAAATTCGAACTCACAGTATTCAAACAAAATTATTTGTCTCATTTTACTGAAACCTTAAATAACTTTCATTCTATTAAATTTTCAGACAGTTTTGTATAAAAGGAAATCGACTCTTGTCGGCTGCAGATGGGGTTTGCCATTTATTTTGTCTCACAATCCATAGATTCGCTCCCCTAGTTCAGTTCAATTCAGTTCAGTTCACAGGACTTGGCGGCTAGCAGCCTGGTAGTCCAGTTTCTTGCGCTGGTAGGTGACAGGTTCCCGCGCTTCGATTGAGGACCCCTTATCAAGCTTCGTCTGCCTGATACCCGTAACCTACAAAAACAATAACAGTCTTGTACATAAAGAAAAGAAAAAAGAATTAGAGGACCAGAAAACAACTTGCGTGCAGAGTGCGCACTCACATGACAGCTTACTGTTGTTGTGGAGAAGAAAAATAAAAGGAAAAAGATATAAGTTAAGAACGAAGGACAT
This sequence comes from Paragonimus heterotremus, assembly GCA_013368495.1. NCBI lineage: Eukaryota > Metazoa > Platyhelminthes > Trematoda > Plagiorchiida > Troglotrematidae > Paragonimus > Paragonimus heterotremus. Next base: position 133,394 of record LUCH01001184.1, on the reverse strand, counting down.
GTTCAGGTACACCTCAATCCATTTGAAACCCACAATATCTCAATGGTGACACATGAACACACTGGTAATGAGATAGTCTGACGCAAATTTCTTTTTTTTTTTTGAGCAATAAGAGAGAGAGAGAGTAGAATTTTACAGTCCCCGTCTCCCACTGCCTCATTTGATAGGACCAAGTTTGTAGCCTTCGGAATAGAGGCATGTGCTCGTCGTACTATTTATTTACTTATTTTTTGTCGTTGGAAAAATAATTCCATCTGTGGGTTATTCGCCACAATACTGTTGCGAGATGTATCCCCTCTCAGGCTAAGGGGTTTGGACTGTATTTTTCCAGGAACCCTATGCGGTGATGACCTTCCTTTTACAGTATTTTGGAGTGTCACATCTGCATACGTTAGTGCGGTTGAATGTTTTTCGATCTGCTACTTGAAATAAGGATTCCATCTTCTCAGAGTATCGCAACGCACGAAAACAAAACGGGTTACGTTTACAAGAAACTGGACTGATTTTGACAGGAACCGTGAAGTATTGTGACCTGAAGTGAACTGAACTGAACATACACAGTCTCGTAACTGATATATTGGTAGGTGGTGTGAGAGTGTGGACTAAACTTTCCATACTGTATAAGCAAATTTATAAGACTTAATTGCCTTGATCCGGGTTTTTGACACTTCTGATTGACACTTTGGATTTAACTTGCAGTGTCACTTTTCTTCGAGCAATCTGAGCACTTCCTGAACGTTTTGGACGTTCTCTGACGGTTTTAACCGTGTTCATTTACTACGCTCCAAGAGCATTGGCAACAATGACTGCAGTATCTGATCACGGTCAAAGCTGACGCTGATTATTGAGTAATCGTCTGCGTGTATGATAACAACAATTCACAGTGATTTTCAACTTGTTAAAAATGTTGCAAGCATGTACGGCTTATAATGTTTACATCTTGATTCCTCCAGGCAGTTCGCGGAAATTTCTGTCCTTAAAAACATAGGTTTGGACGTTCCGAGAAAAATGGTCATAGTCTTCAGATAGATCGGGTGATAGTCGGTGACATCCATCCAACTCCCGTGGCAGCCACACACAACATCCTTAAATGTGAGGAAGGTCCCAGAGTGGTATTCTATGGGGTGTGGAAAAGCAAAAACTGCGGACTGTTGTTATTGACAATTATTGTGAAAAAATGCTCCCCAAGGTTTTACTTTAGATAAAGTATCTTCTCACTTGGTCGAAATTAACGTTTGCAGCGTACAACACCCTTTTGAGAATGGAAAGTCTTGTATGTCCATTCTTCTATTCTTTATGGATGAAGTCACAGGGTGATGGTAGATAAGTGATGATAGAAAATTTTAGGTTTACTGTACGCATTCCCATCCATAACTTAGTGTGGTTTTGTATTTCCAAAAAATGATCGACTGAGTGGAAGATTTCCTGCATACCTGAATGTTTAAAACGAGGGTCGGGAACTTCCGCTTAGAGGTGGGCACAGTTCGCAATAGTGCTTCGCTATGGTATGCCCCGGGTTTTTTCTTTTTCTTCTTCATCATCATAGACAGCAATACCTCAGTGGTTCACACTGATGCTTAACTGCCCAACAACCACGAAGAAGGAGAAGCAAACCCTGTATAGGAAGAGAAGAAAAAAAGGGAAAGAGGAGGGGACCTAACCACTGAAGATAGCTAAGTCTACATTCAAACTTACAATATCAAGGTGTCTACACCTTGCAAACAAACAACCGAGCTGTAAGTGAAAGTAAGACGTCACAAGCAAGACAGCTTCCTTACAACTTTCACTGCCCCGCGTCATTAAGTTTTATTAGTTATGTAAACGATTTTGTGACGGGACTTGTTAGCCCTTTCTTCGTATTTATGGATGGTATTCAGGAGGTGGGGTCAATTAACAACCGACCTAACATTGGACATCACGGCAGTATCGGAGTGATCTCATTTACTGGGACCTTCCACTTATCCTTTTCAACTATCCACTCATAACAGGCGGCAGGTAATCCGTGGAAGTATCTAGTCAAGACCTCTTCACCATTAGACGTATGCGAAAGACCTAGAAAATCGTGGTGTTCAAACATGATTTCGAACTTTCAACTCGGTGGGCTTGCGAAGTTCTCATCCAGAGTGCTGTCTAACGGCAGGTCGGGCGTGTTTACACAGCCATACAAAGCTTTAGTTCAGCTGTATCTGGAATACCTGTCTACGCAAAGTTATTCAACACATTAAGAAGGTCAAACGATCTGCGACACGAATGTTAACAGGTTTTTAAAGGTGAATCCTACGATAACAGACTCAAGAAGCTAAGGTTGTTCTCCATGAGAAGGAGGATAAGAAAAGGTCTATTTAAAATCTTCAGTTCTTCCAAGGGCGCAAGTGACGTAAAAGTTGTGAACATGTTTGAACAGGTGCGTCAAAATGCAGTCATTAGAAATCATAGCCATTGTGTGGAGAAAAATAAGGTTGGTTTAAACTCACGAGCAAACTTCCTTATTCATCACGCAGAGGATGTTTATAACAGGTTTCTACCGGGAGCGGCTGTCAGTGATACCGTGATTTTTAAAGCACGTTTGGACGGCAGGTGATAAGAGACCTTTACAGCCACTATCTACTACGGGGATGAAGGCCACGAGGGGTAGCACTAACGTAGATGAGCGTGATAAATGTATAGATTCTTTATTCGCTTTATTTTTTTGGGATCGTGTTTAAGTGCCTTCAGGACCCATCCTCGGTAATCTTTGAAATGTTGTAGGATTGCAGGCAAAATGTTTAAAGCTACGTTTTTAGTAGAATGTGGCCATTTGATTGCCATATTCTTTGATGTCATAGATTCTTCAGAGCTATCACTAACGTTATGGTATATGTACAAGTGAGCCTGAATGTTGGCATATATGATAAGTAAGTTCGACTCATGCGTATGTATGCAAGTGATAAGTGTAAGTTCGAGTCAACAGTGGCGCCGTTAACTGCTGACGGCTATGTGTTTAATTTTGCGTATATAGCTGCGCTCAGTGCAGTTCCTATTGCAGCCTAGCCGGGAGATTCGGCCTCACTGTCATCACTGACCCTGCGAAAAAACAGCTGATCCGTGGCGTATACCAAAGGTAATTTGAAGTGAATGATGACTAGGAGTATAAAGGTATGTTTTTAAGATACACCACACATCAACTTCTCGAATCTGGAACTTACTATGTGCGTGATTTGTGTGCGTGTGATTCGAGAGAGTCTCGTCAGAGCAGTTTTCTGACCTATATGTCGGGGAGTTCGGGCATTAAGAGCGTCAATGCTTGCTTGTTGTTTTGGCTTGAAGAGAGTAACCGTAGGAGTACAAAAGAAAAAAGAAAACGGGTTGACTTATCTGTCTATGCTTCTAAGACTTCCCGGTCGTTTATGCCGTGGAAGGGGCTTAAGTTGAAGGCCCCAACCCACATCCCTGACTAAGAAGTCTAATAGCAAGTCGAGTGGAGATGAAAGTTTCCTGAGGAAACATCCGGAGTTGACGACTCATGAGTCTGACTCACTTAGTCTGATAGAATGATGTATAATACGCTGATGTCTGAATCTGATCCTTGCTATCCACAGTGGATGTATTCAAAGCCACACCACGCCTTTGAGTTATGCCGAGACCTTTCCGACCGCACTGGTTAATACGTGAGTGGTCACGGCCAACCTTTGGCCGATCGGAATGGTTTATTGTTTGTAGGTACCTTTTCTAACCCCCATCCTCCTTATCCGAAAGGCAGCAATGGCAATATTATAAAAATACCTATGATATATGCTCATAGCATTGTACCTCAATACTACAATACTCCTTCTCTATGGGGGCATCTGCTTCTTTTCAGATTTCTCCCCTTAGGTCTGTCTGACATGGTTGCACCTGGTAGGACCGAAGCTCTGATCTGTAAAACCCCTCAGATTGATGCAGTGCACAAACCCGACTAACAAGTTAAGGTAGCAGAATGGCTGGGAAACACTTCTAGTTATGCCCGTTCTCGTTCCAATGAGCTTGGTGTCAAATTTCTTCTTGGTGGTAGGTTGACTGACATAGAGTATACGAATGACGTTGTCTTCTCTGACCACTCTACCGACACCATGCATACCATGCTACCCACAGCCTGAAAGTCGGATTGGCTCATTTGGAATGCGTTTGGCACCTTCAAGACTTGCACACCAGCTTCCAACTTCATTGCAGACAATCCGCTTAAGATTGTGGACAGCTTCACATTGTTGGGTAGCATTATCTCGTCAGTTTGCAGTGTTGCTGGTTATATATTAACGGGGCCATTGAAGGCATGTATTGTCTTTTTTTATTTAGTGGATCTAAACACTACATCGAATGAAGGTATCCAATGAATACAATACGTCGTGTTTCACCCTAAAGATTTTGAATTCACCGATGAGAGAATTGTGATGACAGACAAATCCGGAGATCTGCTGAAATAGATGGTTGATTCCGTTAATCTTTGGCTTTCCAGAAATCAGTAAACAGACGACACGGAGCAAAGAGAGAACGCACGGCTCACGGCCTTGGAGAAAAAGTTTGTATTATTAATTCATTCAATTTATTTGGTTTAAACATCAAGTGTACATCTGCACTTGCGGAAGGTGGAAAGTGCGAAGAACAACGAAAATTACGAAGCACGGAGTGTTGTACAAACACTACACCGACCTGCGTCATCTATGGTATCGAAAATATGTCCGATTGTAGTTACTGGGAAGGGTACCCAGTGCTTGTGTACGTTCCGTTTTGCTTTATGGTTCGGAAACTTGATCTAATTGTGACGAAAATATAGACAGACTTGCTGTGGTTAGCCGCTCTTGCCTCCGCTAATTAGCCCACACCAGATAGAATGATGGCTTGAACAATACGGCCGTTCATCAGTGCGTGCTTAGGACCTCTCGAAATACGCGATCAGCTGGTTAGCTAATCAGGTTGCGTGATCTGCGATGGTTGGATCCTGTATTCTGCAGGCGGGCTGAACGTTTGTTGCTCGCGCATTATTTACTGAGACTATTGATGTTTGGATAAGACCGCACAGTGGTCAAGCAGAGACACCACAACGAGACTAGACCTTGACGTGATGTGACGGGTTGCATTCTTCGATAACCTGCTAGACTAAAGTGGATGGTGTGGTGACGACACTGACGGGGTCACTCATGCCAGGCAAGCCAGTAGGTAGAGGTCTGGCAAACCAGAATCTCTTGGTCATTCAGGTTGGGGATTAGGAGAAGGTTGACATCGTTTTCCGGAATAGGTACCAGTTCTGGTAAACCACCACCCACCCGCTACTTTGCGGTACAGGCTTTTGAGTAAGAGTCTTTGGTTGAGTATTTGAGTCGTTCTCCTGTTTAAATCTGGGCATCCTGATAGTATATCAGCCCCATACAACCATCGATGCTCACAACACTGTTAATTCCATACTACATCGGCCGTCTCGCATGGTGGATTGACGGAAACGTGCCACTGCTGACTCTTCCTCCACTTTACTATCAAATTTAGAACTCACGCTCTTCCCGACCCCTGTTTCCGGTGAATACTCTTCAGGTTCCACAATAGATACAGCTAATTATATTAACACTGTATCGGTAAGTCCCATCTCTTACCACTCAGCCCCAGGCCTCCCTCGTCCGTTGCGTAAATCTAGAATGCGAATTAATATAGGCACCTTCATCGTTCGCAGTATAGCTAGATAGGTCAACAGGCGGCTCTCGCACGAACGTTAGACTCGTTAAACGTTGATGTCTGTTGTGTTTCAAAGACTAGAAACCAGGACAATAGTCAACGTTTGAAACTAATGGCACCCACATTGTGTACCCGATACTGGTTATACACTTCTTGTAACTCCACGGCCGCCGTTACCGGTCAAACCGGAATAGGTATAGTCATCATCACGACGGCCGTAGCCGCATTAGTCGATTGGATTCCTGTTAACAGTAGACTTTGTGCAGCTCGCTCGGCGGGTTCAGTTGAGGCCGCCTCTAGATGCAAAACCTTCAGAAATCTTTTTATTGTATGTGCTTGTGCTCCAGTTGACTGTTGTTCCAACTTCTGTGGACGACTGTGACCATCTCTACTTACTGAGGTCACTTGATAATGGTTCCCATATTCAGTAAAGGAGTCCCGGGATCTTGCCATAAAGGAACTAGCTTGACTCCAGTAATTACTAGGTTTCTGGTATCCATTATGCCTGGTCGACACAGGCAGCTTCACTCTGGTCGAGGGTGTATCGGTCAGATGTTTACTTTCTGCCTAATTCCGGCCGTATTCCCTGACTGTAAAGGTGCGTTTGATTCGATGAACTGATCTATACATTTCCAGTCGCCTAAACACAATGGTATAACGACCAACTATGTGAACATACTTTCGTTGCTTTATTCCCATACTGCAGCTCAGGTTGGGGTTTACGGTGAACCTTCTGACAGCCTCAACACTATGAACGGTATACGTCACTTTCGCCATTTTTACTTAATTTTGCCATAAACGATATACTGGAGGACTATCTGCAACACTATGCTAAATACTTCGGAATATAGTTTGCAGTTTCAAAATGCAAAGGGCTTCTGCAAGACTGCAGTGATTACGGAGGGTTAATGTTAGATAATGAAGTTATGGAGACTGTTGACCGATTTGTGTATTTAAGAAGTTGCATCAGCGGCGGAGGAGGTGTAGGGAATGAACCAAGCGTGTATATTTATGGCTATGGCGGTGTTCGCTAATCTGGGGGTAACTCTGACGACAGAGCGTTACTTCTTTGATTCTTGGAGGTCGCGTGTATAAGGCGACGGTGAGGTAACTGTAACTTCACGGCAGTGAAACAACCGCTCCAGGTATTTAACCACCGATGTCTTCGTTCGATCACTCGTGTCGGATGGCACCACTGAGCAGGCAATGAAGAGGTTAGGAAGCGGGTATTTTGTAGTGATTGTCAACCGATTTCTCTCGATTAATCCTTACATGTACACAGACTTATGTGGTTAGGTCATGTATTAAGAATGCCAGCTAGTCGTCTGCCACACCGAGCACACTTTGCCGACGATGCGGCCGACTAGTGTAAGGTGCGAGGTGGTCAGATGATTACCTGGCGTAGACAACTAGATTCGTTCACCTAAGGATTGGTCATTGTAGATCGGATTGGTTTTCCGATCTGGAGTCGTCCCGACTGACGAATTCGGTGGCTGGAGATTTTAGGTAGGGCGACAGATTGGTTTCAGTGGCATGAATGTTGTCGTTGTTTGTCCGAGTTGTCTGTAAAGTGAGTGCACTTAATGACGCGGGGCAGTGAAAGCCTTAAGGAGGCTGTCTTGCTGATGATGCCTTACTTTCACTTACAACTCGGTTGTTTGTTTGTAAGGTGTAGGCACTTTGATGTTGAATGATTGGACAAAGATGTAACCATTTTTATTGGTCAAGTCCTCTTTCCTCATCTTTCCCCCCCTTCCCTACTCTATACAGGGTTTTTTTAATTCCTGATGGTTGTGGCAGTTAAGTATCACTGTGAACCACTGATGTATTGCTGTTTTTTTTGACGATGTTGATGGGGCATCTATAAAAAAGATGTTGTAGCGGTTTTCTGTAATTACCTTCCTTAGAGGCTGACCTTCAAGGCACTTATGCTGATATGCTCTCACTAGTGTTTCACTCACGGCGTCATTGGGTAGTCTCACTAAATGTGAAGTTGACCATTAAAATAGATTTAGTTCAGTTCTCAGGACTTGCCTCCAATCTCTAGTTTACGTCCAGTTTCTTGCAACCTGCGATTTTCAAGGTTTCTGCCATTCTACAAGGGAAGCTATACTTATCCCCCAGGTTATTTTTTGAGTGTCTCCTGTGAAACGAATGTGGATATTAATATTAATTTTAATACGTGACAAGCTCTAATAAAAGCTACTTAATCTTTATACTTATGTAAGTGGCCAGATAATGTGCTCGCAACTCTGTCACGTGCGAATGCTGTCCGGGTATTAGAACCATAGACTACGGATCCTTACATGTTGGAATGTTTGAATACAGTGAGCCCTCATACAATAACTTGTGGTCCTCGGCTGTACTGAGAAACAACATGGCTGGTCTATGTGACATTACCGCACTCAGCACCTAACATTCTTTTCTGTACCCTCATAACTACGAAGGCAGGTGGGTGTATGGGGTGAAGACAAAGTGAAACGAAAAGGTGAAAAGACTGGAGAGGAGAGTAACGCTTGAATGGAACTTCAGAGAAGCAATAAAATTTCGTTGTGCAATTCTGGGTCGATACTCACTCACATCCGCTTAATAATTGCAATAATAATAATAATAATAATAGTAACGGACGTTAATACAGCGCTTTAACTACCACTCTGATTGACGTAGATTTTCGTTCGTGAATATTTGGGTGTTATAATAACTGGAGGAAAATTCTAGCACGGACTCCTGTTTTTACGAGTCCAGCTGTTATTTCCTTTGTTGGTAACTTGTTCCAAACATTTACTACTTTATCTGAAAAGGGGTTGGGCCGAAATGAAAGTATGCGCGGGTCTTGACTAATTTCGTGTTGTGTCCTCTTAGTCTCGCATAGACTGTTCTATCGAGGAGGATCTTTCTCACTCAGATCCAAGTAATCCATTATTGTTACGCAGTCACTTGCTGGTGTTGTTCAACTTATATTAACGCTGTTCTCATTTACATAACAGTAACCTGTGAGTAAGTGAGAGAAAACATAATGGGGAGATTCTAAAATATACATGAAAACTGCTTTACAACTGAAGCAAAATGGCTTGTGTGAAATGGGTAACTCCAGTTTTCTCAGGAACACAGAGTGAAATTGGAGCTCAAATCTGGCGAGGTAGATGTTGTGAACAAACGGAGAAGGAGGTTTTCCGGTTGAATTTGGATAAGTTGAAGATTATTGCTTTCGCATATTTCCGTAATAATGTTTATTCCAGATCACTATTCGTGTGAGTGTCGACCGAAGGTCGAGTAGACGAGAGCTGTCGAGATGTGAACTTTCTCACTTGTAATTCTATTATTTGGTGGGTTCTTGGTTGGAACTGTTGAATTTCTGTTGTATACTCGGTGGTGTGACCGGGTTTTCTACGTATCCAGATTTGTCACGCAGTTTTTCTTTTTCTTCCTTCGAACACTGAAGCCGTAGTATACCCTCCCCTTTTCAGTTTTTCCATTTTCTCATAATTTTCTAATTTTCGAACACCAAGTTATCAAATGGCTTTTTAGTGCTGATAAAATCCATGTACATTCTTCATTTTACACGGAGACTTCCTGAATAGTTTCACGTGTATTGGGAACAAAGTAGACATTACTTGTGGGACCCAACTAGTTAAGATTTGGTGCGTTGATTGCCGCAGGTAGATCTATGCTCGTTTCCAGACGTATATGTAGAAAACTTGAGTCCTAGTGTCACTTCCTGTTGTGACTGGTCTACGGCCTACGGGCACGTAAGCAGACCACAGAATAACAGTTAGTGAAACGGCAGATGACAGAACGACGGTTAACGGTAATGAACACCTGACTACGAAGTATATACAACTAATTCGTAACTTCCCGGCCAACCCAACCACCCGATGCTAACGAATGGACACAGAGAACAAACTGACCTCCGGACAGAGCTACTTTGTCACCCAATCCGAAGACAACACGGTCACAAACTAGATCATATTTAAAGGGTTTGTGACCAGTCAAGAAACATGGCCAGAAAGTGGACGAGACAAACATTCACACAGTACAGTGTAACCCAATTAAAAGTCGAACGTGTGGGCGGGGTGCTAAAATGAGCGCAAAGGTTTAGAACGCACGTGAAGTGGCACATTGCCCTGCCGACTATGAAGGTCACTTCGAACAGTAAAGTGTTAGGCCATTGCGAAGGCAAATAAAGTGGTATTTTCGGGGAATTAGATCCCCCGACACCTTCCTTTTGATCCGAACTTCTTTTAATCAGATGTGCTTGATGGTTCCATTGATTGTGCATAAGTTGGTCGAAATTGATGAGGTTCATGCTTTTTTCAAACCGTGTTAAATTATCCTACCTATTCTTTGCAGCTTTACATATTACCCAAGTCACTTGCTTTCATTCTCGACGTGTTGATTCCCTGCTGGTTATCCACCAATGTTACATCCGTTTGAAAATTGAAGGCTTACAAACTCGATCGCATCGTCTGTCTATGTACAAACAGTGCCAACGATGTTTAACGGGCGACGATGCCCTCCGGTTGAAACTTTACTTGATCGAGAATCTCAGTGTGCGTTTCTTGTCGTCCTTGGCCTATGAGGCTGTTTGCCATGGAAGCTATCAATGCTTGGAGCTAATTGTGAAACATCAAAATTGTAGGCTAACTTTGTCACGTTAACTTAGTAATTCTGTTTTCTGTTTACAGTCGACGCTTATTTTACGATTGCTGCCGACGGATCCAATCTTGTAAGTTTTGTACGAAGGTTATTATCGATGTACTGGCTCGGTTTCTTTTCATTGACTTAATTTCACGTTATACATACTCGTCCTTATACTCTAAGCTGCTTTTTTAAAATTATAACTCCTGGATACTAAGCCTTCGTTTTATATGCTTTCTTGTTTTCATGGCTTGACTTATCCGTAGTTTCTGTGCTAATGGAACACCGCAATTGTAGTGGACTTATTCTACCATTTTTATGGTTTTAAGCGCTGTAGTATGCATACTGTTGGTCAGAATACCTCACACCTCCGCATTGAAGATCCACTGCAGTTTCTATCTCGATACACCGTCCCCACAGATTGTAAGACCGTTACTTTCTGTGAAAATATGGTCATTACAGATGTCTGATCGCTCGACACGAGCGATTAACATTTACTGTGCTTATTTCATATGTTTATCTGTTTTTGCTATATCTGTTGCTTTAACCATTGGTTGTCTTTGTCAACTTGTCATATAGTAAGATTGCTTTTAGGTCTCATGCGAATGTTTTAAGAAGTTGTCCTAGTACGATCAGCATGTACATCAAGCCATAGAAGGAGTTGTATTGGACCTGCGCGCCTCCGTCTTAAGTAGTCATAAAAGGCACACAGAAACTAGCTACTCTCTGGTGAAGAAATGTCCCCGAGTTGTTCTCGCCAGTGATATCTTGGATGGAAAATACCCATCGACCAACGAGTAGACCGATCTATATATATGAACAAAAGAATTTCCATCGTGATGGTGGCACTGGACGAACAATATCCGACTGTGTGAGAAAGTTGAGGATTTGTTTTAGTTGAGTTGTGAAGAGATAGAATGATGGTGGATCTTTCTACGCTGTCAGTGCAGACAGGATTTGTTCTAAATGCGTACATCCTACTTAATGTCAAGCCAAATGTGACGTTGAGGAATCAGCTCGAGGGAATTGATATTTCGAGACGTGACCGAATGCAAGGGTTGGGAAAAGGCTACGACACACCTGTAAAACAGAAGGATGAACAATGTCACTGTCGGGAGAACGATAACGGGTAATTCCCGGTCCTTTTTTCTGAAGGGGTCACCTTGAGTGACTCTGCCTCTAGTCTCTGACTCAAAAGTGTGACTTTTGAGACAGCGTAAGATAGGGTTCCTTGAACGACATTACCCAGAGCCAACGATTGAAGGGTCTGATTTACTTGGCAGTGGGAGGTTTGCCTATCCCTTCGGTGCAATGACTAAGACGTTGATATCTAATCCTGGTCACTGTCGTACGCATTGGATGCATTCGAAGCGACATCAGGCTTTTAAATATCACCGAGTTTTTCGATTGCCTTGGATAATACACCGGCGTTCACGACCAACCTTTGGGTGATCGGAATGGTTTAGTATTAATGGGTACCTTTTCCAACTTCCTTTATTCTAACTCGGAAACGAACAGTGGCGCAACTATGGAAATAATGTGTGTTCATAGGATCGCGCTTCCACTTTCGCTCTTTTGCTTGGTCAGTAATGCGACACGACTCTATGAGTCTGGAGTGTGATGTGTGCTGTCTTTTGGAGACCAAAATCTACGTCTACGACCCCTTTATTCACTTGACCTCACCTCTGGGTAGTTGCTGTTCCGAGGGTCTCTGGTGACGTCTAAGCTGAATCTCGTGGTTAAGGCAGAATAGGAACCATGCTGAGTTCTAGAGCAGAGCAATGTTTGCTCGATCGCTTGTGCACTGACAGACTCAATAAATGGGTTAAATTCTGCCCACAATTCACATAGGCGTTGCATACTCTTCATATCGGTGTGCGTCCCAACGGAACGTTGTTTGGATGTCACCGAGAGTGCGCTGTACGGTGTTCTCGTCGACTTTCTGAAGCAGACTGAACACTGTCATAATCGTTTCAACCGACGACTTTAGCGCTCGAATTGATCTTCTTTTTCCGGCTGAGAAGCGGTTGAACGGTATGTTCACTATCTAGATGCAGTGCACTGATAATGATAAAACAGTGCTGCGGCTGTGCACATCTCACCTTCTTCATACGTTGAGTGCAGCGGTTAAACATAGGCATTATCACATAGACACCGTTCTGTGCTTATCAGCTGTGGATACAACTCAATTATATGAGAGCTAGTTACTGATGGCACCAATTTGTTAACGACTGTTGTGCATTTTGGAGCAACCACCTGGACTCGAATCAGGCTGTTGTGCGTGCCTATTTTGTTTTGTCATTTGTTCAGAGATCATATTCGTAAATGTAAGTTAATTAAATGACATTTGAACGAAGAGAGTACAAAAAACGTTTGTCAGAGAAGGAATTACCTAGTTCGAATGTTAGGGAATCTAATGAGCACTGGGAACAAATCGCAGCGGTTATAAAAATTTGCTGTTAAAAGACATGTTCTGGGGAAACACTGCCTTATAAACAAGTTCCACTCACTTCCAACTGGCTCTGAATATGGAGATGATCATTCAGAACGTAACTGCAAAACAACTAAAAACTTTCGCAGAAACTGTGAACGTCATTTCATCGAACAGGCGAAATAGATTGGACGAGCCCTTCATATTGGAACACTAGAAAGCTATTTTCTCTAATCCATGGTTGTGATGGCCATCCGGTCAGTGTGAGACCATACGTGAAAAAATGGTTCGTATCCTACCGACCAGTCGGGTCGACTTGATAGGTTGGCTCAACATTCTGTGGATAAGTTAAGCTGGCCTTAACCAGATAATTCATCCAATATATATATATATATATATATATATATATATATATATCTGCATGTTTGGTATGTGAAGACTACAAGCAGTGGCAAACTTGCCACAATATGGAAAGGAAAAGTTTTGTTTGTAGTAAGAAAGAAAGCAGATGTTATTGGAGAAAGAAGACTGAATTGCTCCGATGCACGTACAAATTCGTAACACAATCGCCATTTTCCGCCATATCAGATAGCATCCTCAACCAAAGGTGTTCATTTCCCTTCGGACCTCAGCTAAGAAGCCGGGAGCGTCCTACTGAAGTGCCTTACTGAATGCCTTCATACCCTGAACCTCGATCATACGCTGACCATCAGGCTGCCGCTTTTAACCTAAACCACCAATTACAAACAAAGTACGGTGGGGCTGGCAGTGAATTGGCGTTTAAAGGATGTGGCTAAGCCAACGAAATCTGTGAGACGAGAACAATATGCTCAGAGGTCGGCAGAGCCTGTCCGTTCCTAAAGCACGTCGGCGAACTTCGGCATTGCTGCTTGAGTGCTTTCATGACACCTCAATGCTTCGGAAATATGGATGGTCGAAAACGGATACTCTGCGAACATCCTACGTGTGAATGGACTAGGTTTCGGGGCAGTACAATAGAACTACTCTTATACCGGCCTGTTCGCAAGGAAGATATCAACAAGCTTGCGGTGTTTGACCGTCGTTGTCTCAGCCAATTGGCCCATATTAAGTGGACTGATTGCGTGAGCTATGTGACCGTTCGCCGGCGTGTATTACGGAACGCTCGGGATGCGCGATCAATTGGTTAACTAATCACGGTACACAGCTTGCAATGGTTGGTTCACGTACTCCGTATGTCATCTGATCAATTACCGTACTGGGCATTATATGCTGAGGCCACCAACAGTTGGGTAAAACCGCGTGGTGGTCATGCAGCAACGTGGTCACGAAATCTGAAGACCTTGACTGCTCCATTGAGCAAGGTGGATAGATGTCGCCTGCCGGGTTGGGGTCCTGATGATCACCCGAATCGCTGGTTAGAGACGCTATCCGAGATAGCAGTGTGTCGCAGTCAATGGCGTACCTGTATCCATACCATTTTAGTTCTTCGTTGTAGTTTTCTTTTAATGACGTTCAACCTTCTTTTAAGATATTCCACGTCATTGTTGAGGTCAGCGGCGGCCCGAGCCACAGTACCTTTTGGTCAGGCTAATGGCTGCTGTGATGATCATGATGACCAACTTGTGACACAGTGAACCAGCTATCCCAATTACTGGTCATGGTGGTGATTGCGGTTTGTGAATATTTGGTGATCCGTATATCTTTGGGGGTGTACTACCGGTAGACTTGATATACTTTTACGGCCTTTCGGTTATGTATCCACACAAAAGCGAAATATGTGACTCGCGACAAATGTGTTCCTTTACCAATGTTGCAATGTTGTAACGGTAACTTCTTTGATCGCCAGTTAACGATTTGTTCAAAGAATGTCAACCTGTTCCCCTACCCAGTTTGCCAGAAAGTATCTGAGACATGGATTCAGTCACTATCACCTTCCTTGCTTTATGGGAAAATACTTACGTCATCCGTCCGGTTTCCTGAAGTGGAATCGTGACTCATCAGTCCGTTTTGTATATTCCGATCGGTCACCAATTGCTTTGGTGTTCATCGGTCAGCATGTCGAGTTTGATGGAGGTGTGTTGAGTCGGATAGTCCGGTGAATGACTGTTATTCGTCGGCGGTCACGTGACCGATGTTTACCCACACACTGGTGACAACGACACTCGTTATTCTCTAAGACATTGGTTGCTCAGTCAGTGCACACGTTGGTGGAAACTTGTGCAGTCGCAATTCAGTTAATGTGAAATGCACTTGTCTGACTTGTGCGGGCTGAACACTGCAAATCACCTTATTCTTTTTTAGTCCAGAAGTGTAGGCTCCAAAATCTAATTTAGTCCCTTACTGTGTTAGCTGATTTTTCGTTAAAACGACACACCGGTTTTTATGGTCCTCGATGTGACGTAGTGTCTGTAGTCTTGTCTTAGTCTGTCTTCATAGGCTTTGAATATAATTGAAAATATTTGTTGCTCCCAATGAGGGTGTTGTGTCAACTTACTCACACATTTGAAAGTTGACTATTCGACTTAAGCCACACAGTTTAAATAAGTAGGCGCTTACTCTTATCATGAACATTCTGTTGATAACTGTTGACTGCAAGTTCTTTATGTAGTCGACGTTGCCACCGTTTTTACTGTCCTAGTCTCTACATGCCTCTGTTTCTGCTTATGTGCACCAGAATATCGCTCGGTTACTGCTACGTGAGCGCGTGATGTATGATGCTGGCGTTGTTTGACCATGTATATCGATCGTTCTGCGTATTTTACTCTTCAATTCATGTGGTGTTGACAACCAGCATCTGTGCACCGGACCTATGCTTTCACTGTGTATTCATGCGTGTACTTCTGTCTAGTACTCTAACTGATGCTGCACACTGGGATCAACTTGATAGGTCAAGTGAACAAGAGTGGTTTCCATGTGTAACAGAAGCGGGAGAAGTAAATGGAATGTTGAGTTCTCGTACATTGCCATCGAAGAGTTTGTGACAAGACAATGTAGATGTTAATTGGGACCGTTATCATTACCGAAACATTATATCAATGTTTGACGCTGGCGCTTGACTGACATACAAACATGTGAGATGAAAAATAACTAATTCTTGGCGCATGGGAAAAAAATGGGACGGTGTCCACTACTCAGATGTCCTGTGTCTTATGTAAAACAATCCATATCAAAGCACCTACCCGTTACACGCAAGTTACCGAGTCTCAAGTGAGCATAGTGTAGGTTTCTCCTCGTTACTTTAACACTTGCGCCTACTCCACTTGCAGCTCAGCTATCTAGCAGTAACATGTTCATCGCTGAATCCGATTAACCACTGTTATCATGACCTCTTCAGCTGCCGATTCTGGGGGGGCAAACGCCACGCAGTTTGACTAACTTACTGGTGACTGTCACCATTCATTCACAATAATTCGTTTATCCGTCTTAAACCGTGCACCGATTGTCTGCGATATCAGCAGAGAGTGCCCTGTGTGGGGAACGATCGGTTGACATCCATGCTGGAAAACTGAGAGAATGACTTTGAATTATGCTCGCTGCCACGTATTCCCTTCCTAATATGACAGTCGTTTACCTGCTAATATCACCAGAGTCGTGCAGTTTTCCGTAGACATCCCTGTTCGGTTATGTGAAGACGGCCCACATTCTCCATTCTGAGCGGCCACGTTTTTACAATCGTTAAGTAATATTGTCCTCATAGTTAATTCTTGTACGCTTCCCGTAAGACTCAGATGACCTAGACTGGCTATGGTCATCCTAGTTTTGCACATACGAGCCTCTATTTCTTTCCCTGTACTTGCTGATACAGCTTGTCAACTACTGGAGTCTGTCGGTGATGTCCATAACTTCCTTATCTAACATTACGTCCACATAATCAGTACGGTATTATAGAAACAATTCACACCCGGAAGCTGTAAAGCTCATGTCGAATTACAGGGCTTTTTAAAACTTATGATCCCTAAGGAACACGAAAATCCATTTCTCTGACGATAACGGATGTCATGAGGGGAAATAGTTACTTCTATTCATATTCCAGCCACATCCAATTATTTATAGTCTGGCACATGGTTAAAACAACTAGTATGCTGTAAAGTATTTTCTTAATCACTTTACTTCATTCGTGTTAGTCATGTGCCTGTGGTTTCACGATCGTCTTGTTAGATCGCGCGACCGAACCATACTAAAGCTCGGTAACGTTCGGAAGCAAATCCATGTTTATCTTCAGTACAGATACTACTGAGTCAGTTGCTAGTATGTTCAAGATGTTCTTGCTTGCTGGGACTTTCTGTCTTGATAGATTTCATTTCTTTCGTCTTCTCCGATATCTGTGTTGGAAGAGATATGAACATCTAAATGAGAAATGATGAAGAAACGGGCAGGCCGCGTAAATGTTGTCTACTCATGAAA
The DNA here is from genome assembly GCA_013368495.1 of Paragonimus heterotremus. NCBI lineage: Eukaryota > Metazoa > Platyhelminthes > Trematoda > Plagiorchiida > Troglotrematidae > Paragonimus > Paragonimus heterotremus. The sequence continues at coordinate 116,260 of LUCH01001184.1, read as the reverse complement.
TGTGCTCCTAGTTTGCAGTGACAACGAGACAACATATTGTGAGATCCCTCCTAACCCGATTACTCTCTCGTATAGTTTACTTTTTATGAAGGCTGGGAAACTTCTCGAAACCCAATCGAATTATCGGAGAGTATGCGGTGTCTGATGGCAAAACTACCCAACGAATCTAAACAGTTGATCTAAAGAACCCTACATGCTTAGATGTCCCATTCACCGTCTCCAGTGAATCAATTACTGTCATAACCACTGAGGCTCTTCGTGTGCTTTAATTTTTTAGCTTGTACGATACCTGCATCCATTGATTGTGGGTTGGGTAATCTTCGATGGCAGGTACGCCGATTTAATGTTACAGTAAAACTCATTAGAATGAACCATGCAGCTGTTTAGCGGAAATCTCTCGCTTTTAGTTCGCAATCATTTTATTGTTGAGTCACTCTAATCAGGTGACGAAAATTTCTCTACTAATCAAAACCTTACGGTTGAATATGCTCTTAGCAACAAAACTGAAACGACCTCTTCCCCAGTTTTGAGATTCTGACTTATTTTGTCCACTAAGAGTGCAGATTGTTCGGCTTTCCATAGACAATCCAGATCGTATGCTTATTCTGCAAATACTTTCCACTATTACGCTTATCTACCTTCTTTCCACGACTGCTTTGGGACTACCAACAAGTTAATTGTACTTCAATCCCAGTTGATAACCTTTTCACTTACCCTCAGTACACGTGATTTGGCTGTCAGTCGATTCGGTCTGATAGGTCAGATGCATTTCCAGTCAAGGAGCAGGAGCCGATGTTTTACACTGCTTTTGAAGAGTTGTGCATGGCCTTCCATGAAACTGTTATCCAACACAGTGGGCAGTTTCAGAGGCTTTTTGAATCATTGGGTTGGACGACAGTGTACTGTTACTGACTGCCTTGAAAAAACTACGGATCGTTGGAGTCACTGCAGCGTATCTGCATGTACATATGGAGGCTTACTCGCGTTCTGAATGCCCGCAAACTACGGATGTTCAATTTCCCCCCTCACTGTGGAGCACCATATCTGTGGTCTACCAATTTTCGGGCAGCTGATTATATGCTTCACTCACTTTCCGTTTTTATCCTTCATTTTTCCACTCAATGTCGGTTCGTCCGATCAATTTCATTGTTCAGGTTTCGATGATGTAGGAGGATGATAACACTTCATTTGCGTTAAGCCTTACCTCGAGGTCCATCTAAGGTCCGACTGGGGAGGATCGAGCTGATGTTTGGGCCAGAATAAGCACGAATTGGCAGTAGGTTTGCATGTGCGTCGCTAGTATATATCCTCCTCTCGGAATGACTTCCCTTTTGTGTGTTATCATATGATTCAAATTAGTTTGGATTAGGGCTACAACCCTGAGATTTCATGAACTTTACAACAACGCCAATAAACTCGAAACACAACTGGGGACCTGAGGAAGTACGTTTTGTCTGTGGTCAGTGCGAAAAAGTGGTTGCGAGAAGAGTATGCTTTCCTATGAATTTCACCCTTGACAAACGTAGTCGTTGCTGCGGGCGTAATGTTTGTAGAAGAGGGTCACTTCGGGAAGAGCACTGTCCTTGATAAATCGTGAGATATTGTCTAACATCACTTGTGCTATTTGCAAATTGTCACCTAACATCACCTTGTCGTTGGCGTTGTCATCTTTCCAGTAGATAAGAGGCCTGTATCAGTGTCTTGTGTGCTGTGAACAACCCTTTGTTACCTTTTCTTTGGCAAAATGAAACAAAGACAATTAAATTGGACAGTTTTGACGCAGTGACCGCGGATTTGATAATCGTTCTAGTTACGACTTAGCCAATGTGTTCAATATAATCTACGAAAACCGTCTAAGGGAAACTCATTTCTGTCTGATCATAAACTGGGTTGATTTTATTCCTTCATCGGCCTAAAACGTGTCATAACGTTTAATCGATGAAACGGCTGACAAAAGCCCTCAAAGGTATTCGCCACTACATCTTTCAATTTGAGTAGGAGGAGACGAACTGTAAAGACCGGCGATTGCTGGGTAAACGGTTACGTTGTTTTATTTCCGCTGTCACTGTGTAGTCAGTGTACGGAAAACACGGTTGGCGACATCCGAAACGAATTAGCCTGTCACAGTGACCGAAGCCCAATGACGCATGCGCTTCAAACCATCATCCCAAGTGGCTTGCGCTGCACCACTTGCCGTTCCACTCACACACTACATATCCGGCGTACACCCGAAAGAATAAGACCAGGAGGTGTGTGAGTGAAGCCTTTGTGTCTAGCCGGCCAATGCTGGTTAGCCGTGAAAAGGAAACCCTTATCTCTCGGAAAATAAACAGGGAGAGATTGCAATGACAAGATCTATACTGAGATGGAAGATGTGTAAAATGTAATACAAGAAGTATTTCAATGTACGAATGCACGTTACTGCATTCTAGCAAGAATAGCAGTGAAGAACGAAATTCAGATTGGACTACGAAAAGAACAGGCAAACGATTCATTATACAGTATACCAACAAACCTGAAGAAAAAAAACATCTTGACGATGTTAGTGGAAGGGGGCGTGGTTATCCATCGACTGGATATCATCCTTAGCACAAAAACCGAACGGCTACGAAAGCTTTTCGAACGGAATACGCTGGGTTATTGACATGTTTGTGCCGTGTATGAATTTATAAACAAGTAGTGCGTGGGTTGAGCTGTTTTTCGTGTTGTGCACGTTCTTACGAGTGTTGCCGTCAAACGATGAGTATATCCATGGCGATTCATGTTAAGATTTCTTCACACAATGGTATTTTTTTTACGGAGTACACAGTTCGTCAGTTATCCTGGTGAAAAATTCGAAAACAACCTGTACGCTAATGTCTGCTTGTGAATGCGCTCGTTAGTCGCATATCTCAACCCTACCGAACAGTGGACCTGAAGCACAAAGCTTAACGATCCGATCTGTTTGTTTATCAGATGTAATTTATTTGCACTCAAGTGGTTTTCACGAGGAACTGACCGAACTATCTTCAATCGTTTTGTACTTACGTTTACACGAAGGTTTTCTTGACGTACAGAGTGTATAGATGCAATTTTGATTCCACTTCCATTTTCCTGTGGGTAGCAGAATATCACTTTAGTGCTTGGCATTTTTTCCAGTCCTAGACACCGCACACTCCAAGCGTTATGGAGTTCTACTCATGTTCTGGTCGTCTGCTTTTCACTAAAGTGATACTGGTGAGTAGTAGAGGATTTGGGTTTTACACAATCTAAACGTCATTCACAATGGATTGTAGCTGTCACCTTCTCATAGACATTTCAGTCGGCACCTTTCGAAATAAGGACTAGACTCGAGTTTTGCTCTTGTTCGAGCTCTTCTATAGTTAATATCTTTTCCACGGCTGGATCTAGAACTCCGGCCACGTTTTTATGAGACAATCGTGATAGTACGTTGACTCATACTGATAGCCTCCTCAAACTGTGTCAAAAAGACACTTCCGTTCCTCCCATTGTTCACGCTCATTTTTCAACCTGTTCGCATCTTCATCCGCTTATACAAACTTCGATTTCTGACGCTTTATATCATGTGGCTGTCAGCGGCTGCCATCGGTCATCCATAGATTTGGATGACCACCCTTGACTTAAATTGACGATCTTATGCACATTCACCAGTCAGAAGTTTTGAAAGCCTACAGTTTTTTCTCTTTCCCACGATCGTGTGATTAACCTTCGTCTTGTCCGGTGGCTTTCTACACCGACGTTCTAACTGATACGATGCATAACATTACTTCGTCACTGCAATGGGAGGTAGACTCAGCCTTCCTGAATAAAACAACCAATCTTTCCTTCTGTTTTACCCAAATTTATCTAGCGTGATATGGCATTGTCTGCTGATCTTTCTTCTTGCGCCTTCTTCCATAGGGCTGATTCACTTGTCATGCAGTTACGTTACCATGTACAATCTGGCCCAGTCGATATCCATGAAGTAGAACAATTCGTTATTAGAAGCAGTTTTGTCTCCCTATATAGATGTGTACTCTATCGTATGCCGTACATAACACTTTTGACCTTATTCAGATTTGCTATTTCATGGATGCAGCTTAATTCGAACTAGCGGCAGACTAAGGTCATATCCAGTACAGCTAGTCGAATGTTGACCTTTTTGCTGTTCTTTGTTTTTTCAAGATCCGGCTCCGTAAATACACTTACAAAACATATCGTTACCTATAGTTGTGAGCATTGTTATCCAGACAGACACAAAATCTTCTTTAAGAGCGTCCCTGGCTTCTGGCATCTCGACGCACACGCTCTCTAACCAACTCTTCATTACCGGTTTTGATGCGGTTGTTTGTTTTATTTCCAAAAGACAGGCACCTCCGTTTTTTTTTAAAAAAAAAAAACACTGTGTCAGCTCCTTTATTTTTTATTGGCAAGTAAATTTAGCTGAACATCTACATATGATAATTTATTCATGCCTAATGTGAGGTCAATGGTCAACACGGTCATCTCATGAAAGCGTAATCATGACAAAGATGTACACACTACTGATGAGCTCTAACAAGAGCGAAACTCGCATCTAGTGTTTCTTTTTGAAAGAGGCTAGCTAGAAAGTCTGTCTGAATGCGAAATTTACGATACAAAACTCGAACTTCTTATTCATACTGGTATGGTAATGAAACATCAGTATCAATCACTGATACATCATGGTCGATAGTGATAGATATCATCCTTCTTTATTCCACAGTTAAGGTCGCAAGAATTGACTCGTTCACAAATTTACAGCATTTGACGCAATCCCTTCGAGTATCGTTTTCCAACCTGTTGTTATCTTAATACAGTTTGCATTAGTAGTAGACTAACTCGACCAAAGGTGATTTGCATGTGTTAACTATACAGGTTGACGAACCTCTGCCTTCTAGATTCCATTACTGAGGCTAAAGTCAGTGTGTGCTTAGTTTAAGAAATGTCCAGTGTAAACTATGTTTGTTACCTAATGAGTGGGTTGATCGACAGGTTTTTTTGACTGGTTGTTTGGACAATTGTTGGCATTTGCACAGCGATCAATAGACTCATTTTATGTTACTCAACTTAGTCGTCTGTGGCTTTGACACGTTTTCATTTTTTTGTGTGGATTTTCCAGTCAGCGCTTTGGCTGTTTAGCATGTCCGCTTTCTACTATTAGCTGGAATTGTTGGCGCAAGTGAGAAGAAATGATGTATAACATGGATCTTAAAGTCAAGTCCTTATTTTAAGGTCTTCAACTAGAGCTGATGATCTGAGCTGAATTCGATTTGAAGGACGCAATAATCATCATGTAAGATCTATGGTTAAGCAAAATTCCGTTAACTCTTTTCAACTACATACGCGAAATGATATACAAACATTTGAATATGTGGAAGCCTACGGGTAAAACTGTTAAAGTGATCGATCGTTCCTCAGTCACGTGATCGAAACTATTGATGGTAGATACAAATGTAGACGTAAGCTAGAAACAAAGAGTAAAGATAAATGAAAACGAGAACAGGAGAAGTGATCAAGTTATGCAACGCAATATCAAGATAGCGATAGATGTGCAACTCTGTTTTTGAAGATTTAATGGTGGTTACATACAGAAATCTGGCCACTGAGTAGTCCTCATTAAAGCATTCCGTGTTATCTGTCAGTTAATGAACAAACACACATCAGCTTATTCGAAGCGCTTGTTATACCTCGTATGAAACCATAGTTATGTGTTCGTAAGCAGACAGTAGTAAACCTATCGCTGTCGTGGTAGCGCGTTACATAGATTGAACGTTCCTCCTGTTCTCGTTTTTTTATTTATCCTCACTCTTTTTTCATTACACTTTACGTGACTGAGATGATTGATCACTTTAACAATTTTACCCGTAGGTTTCCACATATTCAAATATTTCTACATCATTCCACGTATGTCGTTGAAAAGAGTGAACGAAATGATGCTTAAGAATACATCTTTATTAACTATCGTTGATTTCTTCAAATTTATTCTGGGACAACATTGTATCGAAATTGGGACTGGCACCTTTCCGTGTTTTTAACGACAGCTTTTATCCGCTTGGCCCCTGGTCCGAGTGGCATCTCTTCTGTTAGAGGTGATTGAGGTAACTATTGTGTGAGTTGTTGACAATCTTCTACTCTGTATGGATGAGTTATTCTGCGTAGTACTTGTTGCGAACAGATTAGCTTTGTTTGTCCCTATCAATCAGCGTGAATCTAGTAAGATTACTGTATCAATAACGTGATGGTTTACTATTTGATGAGAAAGCCTAATCTGCAGTGATTGGACTACCTACTCCATATATTGGCTGACTGTTGACTCTATTGGAGAATCTTAAACCGTTACTACCAAAAGTTTAGTAAAACCACCAGGTAGTCACGCATTGATATAGTCACGGGGTATGCAGGCTGTGACCGTTTTGTTGATTAAATTTTATAGATGCCGCCTACCAGGTTGGGAACTTTGGGTCCGATGTAGAACTGTACCCGCATCTACATTCTGACCCATCCGTTTACTTCTAGCCTATTCTTTTCTTTCTCTTCTCTATAAAAGCTTTTCCTTACAGTAAGCAATGACTATGGCCATAGTAATATCTATTCTGTCTGGTGGCCGTTGGTGTATGTATGTTACACTGACTCTGGCCATAAGGATCGACAACGATAAGGACGTTCATCCTGGAACTAACATTATAAGTTCTGTCCCTATCTGGACTCATCAGACAGAAACGGTTTGGATATCAGCTTATGTTTTTTAGTTGTTCGGTTCAAGCATTGATTGAACTAGTTGCAAACGAGTGTTTGTTTCAGAGTCAGCTTCATGAATCATCACTTTAGTAAAGATTTGAATGTGGCAACCTGTTCAGCGGTAGCAGTTTGTGGGTTTGCGCATAACAATGATACCAAAGAATTGATGACAGTTGTACTTGAAACAGATCAGTGTCTACACGAGGTTTGCCCTGGAGCATAAGCATGCGTGCCAATTGCAATTCCTAGATGTTATCATAAGCTATAAACACTAATTTACACTATGTTCTATTTACCCGCTGGATGCAGTTTGTCGTAATTATATTCGAACTTCCACAGTTCGTGTCAACGCGACGCAGGCGCCATATTTCGAAAAACGAATCTTCTTAAGGTGTGTCCTGACAAGGGGATTGATCGTAATTAGAATGGAAAAGAGCATTTGTTGAGCAGTTTAGCAAACAAAAGCCAGTCGATGTGTGACTTACTTATGCCTCCTTAGTACAGATGGATACAGTCCACCTATGGTTTTGCCACTGGAAATGATAACCCTATGATGTTACTGTGCTGTTCAATCTCAGACCATTGATTTAGTACGTATGGAATTTGATTCATACTACAAAGGTTATCTATTCGAACCCCGTTCAGATTATCTACCCTGTCTGTTGAATCTAAACACGAAAGAACCCGATCAAGGTTGATTGTCGGCTTGAGAATGAGTGTCACAAAGCATCATAATCCTAAATATTTCAGTACACAAAACCATCCAGTGTACATCGCCTTGCTCAGTTTTACTGTGTACATACTTTCTTAGAAGATGATAGAATTCCCATAAACCTATTTTCGACATGTGCACCCTAAATCGATTCACCTATCCCGGCCTTGTTTTTATGTCTGCTTCCAGCATCAACTAGATGTTTTCAGTTTTGTACTTCCGAATGATTCCCCAGACTCATCGTTTTATTTGTCGTTGTCATTGGTGTGAATTGTATTAGTTGCTTGATTCAGGGCCAATCGCGCCTCGGGCTTTCATGAACCGGTCGTTGATTTGTTTTCCTGATTTGCAAATGAGTTTTACTTTGTGCCAGGATTTGAAACAAATTGATCTATACTCATTTATACATTAATAATTGTAACTAACAGTGTAGTTTCTGTTTTTTTTTACCATCAATCTTCGTTTTGGTATTTCGTGGCCGAGCAAATCAGACAAGTTGCTGATCGTTAATCTGGCAAACGATGAGCTATGCAGTAATTACAGATACCCTGCAACAGTTATACGGTCGTCTCATTTTTAGTTTCATGTTAGGTTTATTTACGCAACTGTGCAATGAACGGACAATTAAAGCCATGCGTGCGTCATGCCTAGCCCGTACCAGCTACGCTGTTCTAATTGATCTGTCCACTTTTATTTCTAAAGAAAATTTAATCCTGTTGGTAATCGTACAGATCGCCGAGCGGTCAGGTTCGTTTTTAATGCGGCCCAAGCCATTGTGTTGCTCTTCTTGCCCAGCTCTCGTGTTCTACCTCATTCAGCGGATTGAATGAACTGTATGTGATTTTTAATCAGGAATAAGTTCTTTTCCACGAATTATTGGAGATAAAACCACGTTTTAATTTGATTTCGCTACAGGTGATAGAAGACATCAAGAAGCTTTCGGCGATGTTTGTTTTTGACCTGTAATTTCGTGAAAAATTGAACTTTGATCTAGTGTCATTCGTTTACGTATAACCCACTAATGTTAAAATGGCAAACAGGGCGACTAAGCCACATAAAATACTTGTAGTTAGCTTGCTCATTCTCGCTTAGTAGGACATGACGCAGTCTGTCACACTTTAAGGACAAACAGTTCACAACTGTGATGTCTCATGGAGACATTTTCTTTCTGACTCAGGTCTATTCCACTTTTATCACCGTATGTGCATTTTTTGTGATGATGATGATGGTGTGTGTTAGCAGTCTGTACATGCTATGGCGTCTGTTGGCGTATATTTGGCTTAACACTCCATGCCTAGGCTGGACACTAATCAGGTAGTTTTCAGCGAATGCAACCAGACATCAGAACTTGTAACAGTTGTTTGTGGCACCTCGTTCATCCATGCTGGTTTGGAGATTATTTTGTTTGTTAATAAGCTGTAGACAGTTCCGTACAACTTTTTACTCATTTACATTGGAGTGTGACAGATTGGTTTACTCATGGAGCTTGCACACAAAACATTCCGTACACATCATTCGTAATTACTTCAAAAGCAGTACATCTTGCTGAAATTATTTAAATATTTGTCAGGGATATAAATTTTGTGAAAATTGTTGGTCGTTTTTACATTTTGTCACTGAGGTTCATCACAGTCGGATAACATAACTTTTCTTTCTTTCTCGTTCGATACATACACATACAGCCTCTGTTGCATCACACGATTCGCTTGGGTGATTTGCACGCATGTAAATTGCTCCTGGACCATGGTGTGCATCCGCTGGTTTGTGCAGGATTCTGTGAACAGTCCAGTTCAGTCGATGAGGCGAAGGATGAATGCGAGGACGCGGTTCGCTACGCCCTGCATACCGCATCCACTTCCAATCGACGTAACACGATTGCAGTGCTATTACAAACACATTTGTGTGAGTGCCTGCACTTTTGTCGTGTACTTCGCCTTAATGCCCCTGGGTGTGATCCTCAAATTCAGTGCTCCCTCTTTGTTAGGTTTTTCTCTATTAGAAAGTTCGTAAGAGCACTTTTCAAACGCGTACACAACTAACCGGCGCCGGTTGAACGTCTTCAGTTTTCAAACTCAGCACGATACTTCATCATTCCCCACTTTCTACTGACAACTGACTGCACTTATTCAGTTTCAGTCAGAAAAGACTGGGCTTTTGCTGGTGTTTCGTTTTTTTTTAACCGTGAAACCAAGTGTTGTACCTACTTTTGTTGTATAGTAGGCAGTTTCGTTGTGAGTAGTATACTACTTACAAGTAATGTGCTACTCACAGGCGACATTCAGAAACAAAAGGGCAAGCTCCCAATGCCAGGTAGACGATGGACCAGAAGAGACTATCGGAATAATGCGCACGCGCCGTGGGAGAAGTTCTACCAAGGCGAATAACAACGTACTGTCTCCTAGTGTATATGAATGCACGTCTACCGTGCAAATGAGTGTACGCGTTTGTCGTTCCATTTCTAATATAACCTGTACGGGAATTTATGCAATAAACGAGTTCGCAGGCCAAGCGCCTTTTGTGATCACAACACCTTCAATATTGCACTCACTTCTCAATACGAGACCCTTTCCCTTCACAGACAAACTTACCCAGTCTCATAAAAAGTAACTCTTCTTATTCAACCGCTCCATGTGACCTCGTGCGTGGCTTGCATAACTTTTTTTGTGCACTCCCCGCGTCGTTAGCGTAAGTCCCCTAGACTTGTTCTAGTGACTAGATACGGCTTGTAACAAAACCCAAACCCATAGTAATGGAAGAATTAGTTGGACATATCGGTTATTGTGTTCTTGTGGTTCTATTCACCTGTTAATTTCGCATTTCGACAAACTCTATTGACTCTAAAATTCAGATAAGTTTGAGGTAACAATAAGCATTGCTGGCCGAGTAAGTTTCGTCAAACTTGCTATGCAACGTGGTGTATATACCTTTTTATGTAATATCCGTTTAATGTCGATGAGATCGAAAAAGCTGCGTAATTGTCGCGGTGTAATTTTGCATTACGTTACCCGTACGATTGTCACGATGGATGACTCCAACATTCGATGAACTGTTGATCGTTTGAGTCTAACTTGTCTACCTTAGCTCGATTTGCAGTCTATTTCCAGTAGGGCGCCTATATGAGCGCGCTTGCACGAACTCATTGAATGAACGCATCGTTCACGCATGCTGCAAACGTTCTTTGGTCGTGGCGACGGGCTTGAAAATTAACTGTCTCACATGCTAGCGTTCGCGTTGACAAATCAGTAGAACTGGCTGTATCAGCTGTCGAGTGCTGTCGCGATCATTTGGCGTCGACAGATTTTGGTTTGTACTCATTGAACGTCACTCAACGGTTGATTGCAGTCTTTCTATTCACATGAACGTCCATTTTAATGATACGATCATTCCACTTGATGTAAGCTAACTGATGAACGTAGCATTAGTCATCCATAACTAGTTTGTTAATACCTTCGTCGTTTCCGAGCCATAAAACAAAACACTGCTCACGCAAACATTATATACTCATCCTTTCAGCGCCACAAGTGACTCAGATTGCTGTTCTCCGTGATATTAACAATATCACGATGCTGCCCACATCGGAAGCTCGGAAACTTCATAGACTCAATCACCCACATCTATCACGGTCCTGAGGATCGACTACTTTGGCAAGATTTCTCAAACAGTTCATACTGGAATCCACTAGCATCATTGTTGAAGATTTGTACTATATTACTAATAAGTGGTTTTATAGATTTGTTCTGAAAAGTTCAGGTCCGAGCTTTCAACAAAACATGTGCAAATGATAATGATAATGATAATGGCTTTACCGGATAAGGTGCGAAGTCGAGTTCAAATGTACAATCTTTAAGCCCATACTTTTCAAAACTAGGCCATTTGTAAACTAAGAAATCTGCTCTCCTTCTGGCCATACGCACTGTGTTACAGAATCCTTCATGGAACGTTAGAAGAATGAGAACACACAATGGTAGGAGAAAATGTCAAGTACTGTACCTATTGAAATTCACTAGGCGTCTGACAGTTCAGCCTGAGTGGGTGCAGAGATAATTAGTAAACGTTTTCAGGATGCACTGAGCAGACAAGCTGTTCACTACACGTGGACTGAGTTGACTATGAGTCATTAGGAGAAGGATCCGTCACAAAAGAGCTAGAAACGTTTTCAGGTAGCTCAACACGAACAATTTTCAGTCTGTCAATACTCACTTCTATAAAATCCATCGCGATCAATAACAATCATGTTTTGGAAGCATTCAACAACAGTATAGCCACTATCCTCGTTAACAGTCCCAGCGTTATAAGGGGTTGGCGATCAGTTCAACCTTTGCGGTTTCGTTGGGCTTCTAAAGCAATCTGCAGCTAACAGTGGAAACGTTCGGCCAGATCATTTTGTCGCATCTGTACGCCGTAGATTTAGTATGATCGACTCCGCATGACGGATCAGTCTCTCGGAGTAGCGTCCGTTGGAACTATGCACGTCTGTGGTTACAATCATTAGAGCATCGTAGTGTTCACGAGCGTACAAACGACCTTTCCCGTACTTTTATTTTGGAGAGGACTTGCAGCCGGTCACATGTTGAGGCGATCTACACATTTTAGATTGTATACGTGTATTTTTGAGTACAGTAACGCTCCGACTATTTCGGTGTGAACCGCGTCTAAAACATTTGTCGGCGTTGGCAAACGTACCGGGTATCATACTTGTGTGCTGATGGACTTTACTGGTTTGACAATCTATGCACACTGTCACCCACTTTCGAATGTCTCTGTGAATACTCGGTCAGACAGGGCTATTTGTAATCAACTTGAGTGTCATACGAATGCTAGGATGAGGCATACAGTGGAGAGTGTTACAAACGGTGGGTCTGAAATTGGTTGCCACAAATGGGCGAGAGTTGATTGTCGTGGTATCACACACTTTTGTCTTCACAGTTGCATCTTCCGAAGCTGAAACGAAAATGTCCCTCAGCACGACTGCACTTTTGGATAATCATAGTGGGCACATACTAATTCTTGCTGGTTAACAGTGTTTTTAAAGTAACCCTGAACAAGGCTCCTTCGACTGCGTTTTTCTCTCTCTCGCAATGTGCCGTATTTCGGTTGTGAACTTTTAGATGTAATCCAATTGCCTAACTTCTTTCAAGAGATAAAGGTTAGGCTTATTATTGAAAGAATAAGCGGTTTGTGTTATGTGCTGTTAGTGAAGTGTCCTCTCTCCGAGAGTTGATGGAATTGTTTGATGGCGAGATAAGTTTCCAGTGGATTGTGATCGAAAGTACTGTAACGCGTTTGTGCGGATTGGAGCTTCTGAGAGCAAAACAATAATGGCTTGTATTTAGCCATCCACGTTCTGCTATAGGACGGCACCCATTGCTGACCGGTGTGCACTGGTCTTCAACATGGGAGCTGCATCTTCAGCTACCTTCATGTGTGCCAAAGCAGGTATCTGGGATAACGCGGCGTTAACCTCTGGGGACGTTCGGGATTATCCGCCATCAAATCTGTAATGTGTTTCTACAGCTCCGAATAGTGTGGAATAAAACAACGACAGTAACTGACGACGTCCAGAAACGATGGAGTTAATTACAGGATTTCGGTAGAACTTCAGTGCCGTTGCGGTTGATGCAGTGTCAGAGGAAATCGAGCTCGCATACTTCTTGGAGAATAGGGTTACGCCATACTGATCAATGCGTTTAACAGTTATGCGGAGTTATGACATGTGCTACTGTACGTTCTGGCTAACTATGAAAATGTTATCAATGTAAACAAACACAAAGTCCAGGTGTCCGGATGTCTTGATCCACGGACGTTTATCGAGTTTGTTGCGTTTCGCAAACCGAGCTACATCCAGTGAACCTCATTTGATCTGAGGTGGCACTGATAGAGACCCATCTTACATCTTCTGTGGTCACAGGGATTTGGTGATAATTCCCAAACAAGCCAGGCCTCAAGAAAATGGTGCTGCCGTACAGTCCGATGTATAAAATGATTGTAGGGAATTGGGTACCTATCGGGGGTGAAGGCTCAATAATCACAACATTATCAACAGTCACCGGGTGAATTCTGAAGTACTATATACAAGGACTACGAACGCTGAATAATACTGAGTCGCAACAAGAGACCGAGTTCCAGGTCTTTTCAGTGGTGCGGTTTGTTGTCCTGTACAACAGATGACACCAATTTGAGGTTGTTTGTCACAAGTCGGTGAAACAAAACTACTTACGTTATCTGTATCAGTTAGGAAGTTTACGGAGAGTGAACGGTCCGATACATAAAACAAACGACACAAGTCCGCGCCAGTTACAACTGTCATCGTCTTTAACTGGTTTGGTGGTTTTCTGTCTTAGCTTAATCTTCCTGAAAAGGACAAGGTGGAGCGTAGCACCGTTTATGCGTTCTGAACCGATAATGATAATAACCGACTTTCTTTTCACTCTATTGTGCACAGGATCTATTGTCTGCATTGCACTTCGATTGTTCTAGTAATCACATATCCTCTACCAGCTTAGTCAGAGTGGCTAGCTGTAAGTACTTTGGTGGAAGTCACTCCTTCAGATTTAGAACGTCCTCCTACGGTGTGTCGCGGTTGCAAGACCACTGCACTTGGTTTGTTTGCTTAGAAGCAAATTGTGGTACACATGTTCAACTGGTTCTGCTAGTTTTCCTTCTCCTAAACAACTAATGTACAATGAAGCTTGCTTGGGTAAATTTGGAAGTAACAACTCACGCGACACTAGCTTGTCGACAATCTGGTTGTTTGATAGTTTAGTCGTATGACTAAGCGACTGCAAGAAATTGTGATGATCAGTTTGATAACATTGTAAAGACTACCTGCTGAGCGCACGTAAATCGCGTCCGAGATTCTGGCACCAACAATTTCAGACAAGTTAGGGGCGATGTAAGTATACATGGTGCGGTGCAAGCGGATTTGCTGAACGTCAGAAATAATTGCAATCTGTGCGAATCTTAACCTATGATCTTTGCTGCCAAGCTCTGGAAGTTTAAACATAACATTTTCTTCCGAGACACGTGATTTTTGTTCGGTGTCAGAAGACACGATAATCAAGACGGAGAAAAGTACTGAAGATTTAGGGAAAACCAGTGAGAAAACATGTTACGGAACAAACAAAAACCAAACAAATGTGCACATCATCTTCAGTATATGATCTTATCAGTCTGTAAGAGACCAACGCGATACAAAAGAGTGGGTGCAGAAACATTCAACTCACAAGGTAGTCACTGACTAATCTAATACAGGCAACTCCGAAGACTGAGATCCAGCTCCCACGTTGGCGCTTGCGATCCTGTTGGAATAAACGACCAGACTGAAGTTGGCAATCGATCACGTTGAACCACGAGTGCGGAAGAGACAAGGTACGCGCACGATTAATTGTATTGTTAGTTCGATTTAATTTAAGCAAATTATGTGTTATGTACAGAACAGTTGATATGGATTTCATGTAAAAATTAATTAAAATATTGAATTATGTATGGTACACCATCGCTCTGTCTTCCTCAGATCGTTCTACTTCGTCGTCCCCGTTTTTTTAGTCTGCTACACATTTGTTATCAAGTGGTCGTTGACACAAGTATTTTAGGTACTGAAGGACAGCTCAAGACTGAGAATCAGCATGTATTGTCGGATCCAATTGTATAAACTGGAGAATAATATCTATCTGGTTGTGTCTACTCTAACTATCCAACCGATGGATACCTACAAGGTTGCATTCATTAATTGCAAACAAAGTGTAGACGAATTGGAATATGCCAGTTCGTCCATGGTGTCTGGGCCATGTCATTTCGTTTTTCTGCTTGTTAAGCTGTGTTTTGATGTCACAATCTGATGGGTGACCAAGTTGGGGACGCGATTATCCAACACACTGGGTGGAATATTTCAACGCGGTTGTCGGATGTGGTAAAGCCTCTGACGGCTGGTTTACGGATGGCATGAGAAATCGAATGAGTCATCATTGAGTGAAGTCCGCTCAACGGGCGGAAAATAATGGGCGAAAACGCACGACAGAAAACGTCGGCCAAATGTGCATAACTAGGCAGAAGTGCACTACGTTTAAATGCTTTGTGTACTGGATTCCGTTTAATACACGCCAGCGCATCGGCGACCTGCGAATGTATGAACTGGATAACAAAGATCTTGCTTTATTCAACGACTTTTGGTTACAAAATCATTGTATAGTGATTTCGTGATACGTTTTGTCTCTGTGCATCTTAAACCTTTCATCTGTCGAATGAATATCAGGAGAGCCCTTATCCATAGGCATATGCTCTTTGCAGGTATTTCAGTATCGTTACCTGTTAAACAAAACTTTAAGCACGTATGGGGGGTTAGACATATTGTTATTCTAAAATGTATCCAGAACTAATTGAGGGGTTATGATAATTTTAGAGCAGTCCTCGAACAATGGGAAAGTGTCGTTATTGATAGCTCACTGCTGACAGTATCTCTTTAGACAAGCTAGAAGTGGGACTTTTTCTAGTGGATACAACAAATAGAACAATACAGCACTCTGAGAGCGACGAGCGAGTGAATGTACAGGGTTAGAGAGGGTTTTTGAGCTTTTCAACATCAAATGTTTTTTGTTTTGATGTCGGGTTTTTGGTTAACCACTTCGCTGTCTTTCTGCTTTCATTTGGGCTCCACGTTTCACGCCACAAAAATTATACAGTGACGTTGTTGTCTGTGCCAACAGAATCAATCACAGTAGATCACTTGAGCTACAGAATTTGTCTTTGAAGTTCCGTTATCTGTCACCTCAATCACCCTAATGATGCTTCCGTTGTACACGAATGTGTTGTTCTGTAGTTGACTTCTCGAAAGCTGACTTTCGGGTCGTTTATCCTCGGCTGCTTTCGTTTGACCTTGAAATACTGTCTCACGTGGTGATTTTTTCTGTTTCTGCGCTGCGTTCTGTTGAGGCGCACGGAGATGTGGTCTAACACTAACGATAGATGTAGAAAAACACTCATCTTTGTAGACAGAATTCTGGCCGAAGTAACTATGCGACGATTCCAATAACGGCTGCTCATTGTTGTTCCGACGTGGACATTTTTTGGCGAGTAGTATGTTCAAAAATACTTCAAAGTCATAAGCCAGAGCTGTTTACTTTTCGTGTATTGTTTACGACGCCAATCATTTGTGTTTTTCTTTTTGAGTGTATCTGTCAGTAATTCTATTGTTTACCATTGGTTAGGAGCGTTTCAGTTTTCCGAAGCTTTCAACTGGACTATTTCCCCTTTGTTTTTCCATACAGATTCTATCGTAACTGGTGAGTAATGAATATTGTGCTTGTGCTCCTTCTTCTTGATAGGTCGTTGTGTTATGTGTGCGGCTCCAACAGTGCTTGATTACTAGTGTCATCATCATCATCATCATCATCATCATCATCATCATCATCATCATCATCATCATCATCATCATCATCATCATCATCATCATCATCATCATCATCACAGCAGCCATGAGCCTGATCAAAAGGCACTGTGGCTCAGGCTGCCGCTCACCTCAACAGTGTCGTGGACGCCCAATCTCTCTTCCTGTTCATTTTTCTTCGTTTCGCAGTCGTTAGATGCCATTTTAGTGTGCTCGCGATCATTGACCATGCTGATGAACTTGGGAATAATAGAAGGGACTTTTAACAGCCTCTTTCCGCATCTGTCAGATTGGTTGCCTTCTAACTGAGTCACTCACGTTAACTAACATTTGAAAATGTTCTCATCCACTCACTTACATACTACTACTCGACCCTGATCACGTTTATCCCCGTTTGGACTTTTTAAGTAGATGGGATAGCCGGTCCATTATATCGCTAGCCGTTTATCCACTGACTCTGTGACGGAAAGTAGTTGATGTGACTACTATCTTATTTACGCCGGAGATATTTGTAGGAATCTCGATGTTCGAGTCCAGACGGTTTCCATCATGACTAATTTCTTCCAATGGCTGTATGTCATTTAAACATCCTCGTTATATTCTGTTGTATTGCTGTTGGTGGTGATGATAGCTGTGGTTTATCTCATTTTCAGTTACGACATGTCTGTATCTCATCGTTTATATAGATTTGGTGGGTCACATTACCGATTTTTTTTGTTGGAGTTGTTTCACTTTGTGACTGACTAAGCAGACCCGATCACACACGTATGTTAATTTTCTTGTTTGCCATGACCAATATGATCACTTCTTCAAGATTATTTCTGTGCAACCGGTCCCATGTGAATCGTTTACCAAGACTTCAATTTGTCATCAGCCTAATGATGTCTGCTTGAATCATTTGCTCGCGCTAATTATAGTAACACCGCTGTTTATTTTACTTCACCACTGATGTTAGTATACATTGGGCGTGAAATTCAATCACCGACGTGAAGCTTACCTGATTATGGATTTGATTGTGTGCATTAAACACACAGATTACCATCGTTTTGTTTTATCCAATGAATGTGTTTGCCAAAGTCTTTATGTTCATTTTCACAACTTGACACTGTTTAGCTCCTAGACTATCAACTAGCCAACTAGAGGGTAGCATGTGTACCTTTCGTCACAGTCTGTCGCTACGTACGCAGGTTTGTTTGATAACCATCCAAACGATCGTGGTTGTTAAAAATGTGTTTTCTCACCAGGTATCACGAAGGCATGCGAAGCGTCTGACCTAGAGCAATTGAATCGATTCATTCCCAGAGGGCTTCGGCTATCCTGTGCGTTTTCCATCCTGGCAAATCCATCAAACCGCGATCAGTCGGATTCAGATTCGTCACACCGTCTGCTGGCCGCGCTTGGTACTGTTGTGGTGGAGGCTGGTTCCACGTGGAATGCGTTGATGGGTAGCGGAATACAGAGCCAGGCAGTGGCTTCAGCCGTGGCTTTGGGTAGTGGTGGAATACGGCTTGGTAAACGATTGCTGACCGTCACCTCCGAAACCGTAACTCAAATGGCAATCAATTCTTGGTCTATGTTCAACACACAACAGGAACCAGTGGGGAATTTTCTCAATCGTGCTCAACTGCTTGGCTGGACTCGAAGTTGTCTTGGTCGTTTGTTATTGCTGTAAGTTATCGTTTCGACTGACTGTCAGCAGCTCTGTTTAATATAAGGGACTGAAAAATAATATTATCTGAAAGTGTTCAGCTCCTGTGTATTTTATGAATGAACGGACAGAGGAGACTATCATCGGATTGTCTGTTCAACTGTGCATGTCGATGTGCGTGTGTGTGTGCGATAAGCTCTCTTTTTATTTCTCAAGTGATAGAGGTTTCAATTTCGAGCCATTCTGTGAACTGGCTAACGGGAATTGGCGGGCTGCACACAAAGACCTCATTCACAGACCTACCAGTCTCATTTCTTCTCGTTGACACTAGATAAATGCTGTGAGTGGAACAGCAAGTGGTGCAGCGCAAGCCAATTGCGGTGATGGTTAAGTGCAGTCGTCCTTTGGTTTCGGTTATTGTGACAGACTAATTCGAATCGGATGCCACCAACAGTGTGTGTGTGTGTGTTAAACTTTTCTTTCAGATTTATTTGACAATGTCATAATCTTTGACACGTCGATTAGAGAATTATTGTTCGTTGAGTTATTCCCTACAACAAAGATGTACATTAATTTGCTCACAATTTTATCACATCAAGCTGCATAGTGAACATTTCATTATCTACTTGACTGCGCTCGAAAATACCCAATGAAATCATGAGAACGACAAAGTAGCGAACAAGACTTGTTTTCCGTGTTTGATCATCAGGCTAATTACAACACAATAAATATGAAAACAGTAACTGGGGTGAGTAAGAGAAACGGTCAATAGAGGTTATGGACAGCGTGTGTTATCAGTTACGCAATCACTGTTCCAATTCGTGGGCTTGACTGATTGTGGGCCAGTGTAGGTTAAGTGTCCGCACGAACTTCTTCTGAGCACAGAGGTCAGGTTTGCGTAATCGGATACTAATGGCCTCGGCAACGGTCAACATTCGGAATCTCACCTTCTTTGATCGATTCCTTGGCACTCGGTAAATAATCTGAAAAGCGTCTTTCTTACTGACAAAATGATTAGAGTCAGTCAAATGAGCAACGATTGCACTTGTAACCGTTTTAACCACATCACTGTTTAACCAAGCAGGATGGTGTTCACGCGTTCTGTCAGGCAGTCGTCTTGTAGTACGACCAATGTATGATGCTCGACACGAGCAAACAAATGAGTACACACAACAGCTGGTTGTAGAACAAGGAAGTTTGTCTTTGAGTTGTGACATGATAATGGGTGTTGAACGGAAAATCACGCACAATTGAGCGGCAAAATAGGTTGTTTGCACTGACTTTTTCAGCTTTCTGGAGATCACTTCGGCCATGGAATCACCCTTGAAAGGAAGACTGATAAACCCCTATTGACCGTTTCTCTTACTCACCCCAGTTACTGTTTTCATATTTATTGTGTTGTAATTAGCCTGATGATCAAACACGGAAAACAAGTATTGTTCGCTACTTTGTCGTTATCTACTGAACTGCGATATTTATGAGTCCTAATTGTGAGTGTTGTTTTATACTGGCTTATTCTCAGTGTATTGAAGAAAGTTTTCAAAGTGATCTTGATAAAAATATGGGACTAGTTATACTGTGTTACATTTCCGCGGATGATAATGGAAGATACTTCTTTCATTTTTTATTGGAACCCCCATTGTACATTTCTGCCTGTTTATTTTTTGCAAAAGGTGTCAATTCAGCATGTTCTTTTCTGGTCATATTTATCGTTCAGAATCATATGCGGGCCTACCTAACACACTTGTCTCGTAAACACATGTGTTTCGAGGCCTTATCTTGTTGGAAGTCTGCTATCGTGCGTATATGACATAAAAGTGTGCGATAGCACCTTGCCCCATATGTTGACATATGGATTTGCACTTTGTCTACCATTCGGATTAGACGACTTGCTCACACTTGTCGTTGAAACGATCTCAAGTCGTGATCGACTGTCTGTCACTGGTCGTCTTATCAACGTATACGCTATCCTTTCGCAGATTTTAACAGTATCACCTTCACGCATCAGAGCTATCCATCTTAAACTTGTTCTCCCTGCTTACGGTCTCTTATTACACAGGAGTCATGGCTCGCCATCAATTTTATGTACGAGAGCTGATTCTAAAGAACTCTTCGTCACATTTAGTGCCAGTTGAATGACTTCACATTTTTCTTGCTTAAATGAAATTAAGATTCATCTTTTCTATTGTTATAGGCATGAACCTGACACGAAGCTGTTGACCGCACATCCTGACCTCTGGGTTTGTTTAATGATCTTAATTATTCCCAAGAGGATTTATTCAAAAAACCAAAACTGAACCCAGAAACTTTTCATCTCGTATCGTGGTAGGATTAAAAATATCTATCTCTGTCACCTGCTTTCGTTTGAAATTAAGCCGGATTATTGATCTACTTATGTAACACCTACATGTTGATATGAGTCGACTCCTCGGCTGATAGGCGTTCACGAATAGTTTGCTTTCGATGAAACACACGTATAATCAAAACATCAGTGTGAACGGGATGCATGATTCGATTGTGTTAATCACGCATTACATGGCGCTTACTTGAATCGTTGTGTCAGAAAGAAAAGAGCATTCGGGGAGCTTTTTTGTGTTAGTGTCACATTTATGTTAGGTACACTTCATATATGAATCAAGTGTTTCGAGAGGGTTTTGAATAAATGGAATATGAAGAGTAACTTTCTCACTTGACATTTGATTCATGCGTCATGTACGCACGTGTTTGGATAGTGGAAGCAGAGTACGCCTATGTTTGGTTTTTATAGTTTTGTCGTGGGTACTTTAGCAAGTGTTTTCATGGATCCACTACAAATAAACTTATGTTGAATAACCTCCCGTTATTAAGACTTGCGCTGACTGTGGTTAGTTAGAAACGAACAATGTACACTCGGCGGTTGACTAGAAAAATTCTGTGGAAAATTGTTATAAACCTTTCTAAACGGTACGCCGGTTCGTCCTAGCTATCGTAATTCGCTTGGCAGAATTTGGATTCTCGTCACGGTAATAATTAACATGAAAACCTCGGTCCCGGATAGAATCGCGACTGTCCCATATTCGCTCCCAAGGCAAGCCAAAAGACGCGTACAAAATATAGAGCTTTGTTCCGCTCCAAAACGTGTGCGACAAAGGCGGCAAGTACAATGTATTTATAGGGCACGTAATATTCACACATTTCCACTACATCATGAGAAAGAGTTAGGATCGCACGTGTGCATGGCGGTATGAAAAATCTCAACCGATTTGAACAGTTCCGCTAGTTAGGACTGAGTCGAATGGTTTTTTCTTCTTTCTCACGACGGAGGCGCCCTGACAATAATATTAGTCGGTCTTGGAGCTTTGTCATTACATTCGAATTTGTGGTCATCATTCCACTAAAGTTTTCATCGCCCTCCATAAGGAAATTGACGACAATTTCTCATCCTTGTCAAGCTCTATCTAGAACTGAACGAAAAGTGGCAGATTAGTGAGCCCGATTTACGAGCTAGCACGCATTGTGACCCAGTGTGTTAATAAAATGGTTTGGTTGACTGGTGATTAAATGTTTAAAACTCCGAGTTGTACAAATCTGTGATGTTTAATGGCATGTCAAAAATTCTAGGTGATCATCTAACAGACCGAACACTGACGATATCGCAGTACACCGACATACATACAGAGGAGAAAGTGTTATTGTTTCATTGAAGAATGAGCACCTTCATCAATAAGTTGGTCGCAATAGGTTGCACTGATTTGTCGGGTTGAGGCTCATTTTCTGGAAACTTTAGAGGAGGTGGTAGTTAATCGCATTCAGCGAGACGGTTGTTTTGATTGTGTAAATAGTCTTGCTTTCTTTGAAGAATGATGTTACGTTGTGGATGGCATGATAATAGCTGAAGCTGATCATTGGCTCAAACAGACGCAATTTTAGACCAATCAGCAAAGCGTTATATACCCACCAATAATCACGGGCTTCGACGATCAACTAATGACGTGCATTGGTTGATGCAGTCAGCCATGATGTCTAACACTGGACCAACACACGAAAAATGACCTACAAACCGAGATATATTGTTAAATGAAAATTCTACCCTACAGGCACAATACAAGTAATATATCGCTCGTTGAGAGCAAACAAACCCTTAGAGGTTGACGAATGTATTGGTCAATAGGTTTGGATGGTCGTTATAGTTATGGCTGTGTTTCACGATGCAATCGATTTTGCTTTAATTCTAATCTCGGTCTGGATCTCACGGAGAGTCTGTTAACGGATGGTGTGCAAATCTCACTTGCAACCCGGTTGTTTGCTTGCAAGGTGTAGGAGCTTTGTTGTTTATTGATCGAGTTCGGACATAGAGGTTTTATGGGCTAATTCCTTTTCTCTAGGTTAGGATTGCTTTTTCTCGTGGCTGTGTGACAAATGAGTGCTGACATTTTCGTCATTGACGATGTTTTCTAACTTGGTATTTACAGTTCGACGAACAGTTGCTCAGAATGCTCTCACATGTACCGCCACGGTGTTAACAGGTGAAACATAGTTATTTTCCCGTCCACTTCTTCCAGATCTTGCGATTTTCTGTCCTAGATGAACAGTCTAAGATATGCAAAACATATGGCAGAAAATGTTTAGACAAATGGATACTACCCGTGCAGATTACGTCATTGGAGATATGCTTAGCATCGAGGCCCGGTAGCTTCTGTCAGTTTGGTAAACATTCGGATATTTCAACAGTGTTTATTGAAAACATTCTTATTTGTGTAACTTGCATCAGCTTCTATTGGTCACGTGACAACGTTTTCTTTTGACCCTTATTTTTCTTTTGCTCCACTGTTAGCTGTGTGCGAGAACGATTTGTCGCCGGGTTGGATAGTTTACTCAGAGTTGGTTTTCGAGTTCATCCGGTTCGGCTGGGGAATTCATCGCTTCGACCAGATTGTCTGACACTTCTGCCACCTGACCGTGGTCGACCGTCGGCTGCCGCGCTACGTCTGTTACTAGTACAGGAATCTATTCTTGATCATTCGATGAACGAACGGGGTGCTCCACTGCATTCATGGTGCGAATGTGCCGATCAACAAATGGACAGTGCTGTCCATGCAGCGGTTCGTCTCGGACGTTTGGATATGGTCGAGTTGATACTTCAGGTACCTATGGTCGTTTGTTATTCTGTCTCTTGTACGTGCTCGCTGAAAGCACCGTAGATAACAACTAGGGTCTCTAGCGCGCGCTGTCTAAGAGAACCGAAGTTATGTGTTGGCTTATCTTGGGCATATAACCGTTGACGTGCTAACAATTAATGTCGTTTTCAGAAGATTTACTTTTGTATATCATTCTCGAAGTAACAGTTTCAGTTTTTCCAAAATACTATTGTATAAAGGTAGTCGCAAAATATCTTAACAAAACGACATTCTCCATTTCATCCTGTTAACTTGCAACGGCTGTTTGAATAGTTCCACTCTGCCACTGCACACACCTGATTCGACCTCCCGCTCACCGTTCTGCTCATTACTGTACGCAGCACATAAACACAGATGAACAAGTGTAGCTTAAAGAAAACGACCCAAAAAACATTCCCGAATCATCAAATAGAACAGTTAGTTGATGTGGCTTCAAGGGTGCTTTGGTGATTTTACCCAGCATCGTACGAAGTTGCAGACGGTGGGTAGTGAATGCTTTACCTTTCCAGGTAAACAGGATACCCGGATAGGTCACCGTGTCAGAGGCGCTTAGTGAGTGGATAATGTCCGGGCCGAAGTGAATAGATTCATCAGAGATGGCGATTGAGTTTTGTTTTTGGTCACCACAGATGACCATGAGTTTAGTCTTCTGTGTGTTGATCTTCAGTTCGGATAGTTCCAGGGCATTAGCGGCGGCTGCAAGCTTCTCGGATAGACTCGTGGTATTTTCAACTAGAAAGGTCCGATCGTCGGCGTAGGCGAATCCGCTAACCAGTGTATCGTGGAACTGGTAGCCAAGATCCGGTCGAGGTAGTGCCAGCACCCCATGCATTGCCATGATCAATAGAAGCGAGGACAGTGGGTCACCCTGCCGAACACCACGTTGGGATCGGAGAACGATCCATTGAGCGTGGCGGAAGCATTTCTTTAGGAGTCAACAATGTAATGCGCTAGAGGTGGAGGAGCACGTAGCTCCCTGCATCCCCCATGATCCAGTATTTTAGTTGGTAAGTTCTTGGACTACAATCTGTCGGCTATTCACAGGTCGTTGGTTTCGATTCTGTGGCTGGCGTGGCGCGGATGACACCCAAGTAGGTCGTAACAGCTGTCCACCACTTCGCTGGTGTTCACTAGGACCACCCGTTTACAAACAGTTCACAACTGAGAGTTTCCATTTCGTGTTGTCGCACGAATTAATGCCAAGATATTCAACAGGAAGTAATGGAGGTTTAGGTTCACGACACACCTGAAGGGATGGGCATGTATTTCAGTGTTTCTCGTTGATTCCTTTTCACAAGCAATAACAAAGTGGTACGGCAAACTGGCAGAGCGTACGAAGAAACTGGTATGATTTGAGAATAAAAAGTGAGAGGACCGAACCCTCTAGTACACCGCGGCCAATATTGATTAAAATTGAGACATGCTTACCAAGGTGGACGAATTGCCCTCGATTCGTATAACATTGAGATTGAGGTTTGAACGCCAAATGTTTTTTTCCTCTTGCTATTGCTTGTCAACAGATCGCTGTAATCTAAAGAAGAGATGCGTACAGTTTCAGGTTTTTTCATCAAGCGATGATAGAATGAAATGAACTAGACAAGTAAATGCGTCAAGGGTTGAGCGTGAGCAACAATTGGAGAACTGACTAAAAGCCGTGATGTTCACCGGAGTTTCCATTCGAGCTTAAATGAGTTTTTCAATAACTTCGCGTGCTATATTTTATATGAAAGTGGACGAAACGTCGTCAGCTCTCTCTAAAGCCCTGACGTGATGCATGCCGTTCTCCAACAATCGGCAATTTTGCGATATGTGCGACTCAAGCTAAGTAACTGCGCTAGAGGTTGGCATAAAATCTCACTACTTTCCTAGAGAACCACTGATGATAAACTTCTTCTAATACATAAGAGATCAAATACTAATTTTAGGGTGTGCGGCTGTAGTAAATCCCGTAGGACATTATGTGATCGTTCAAGAAACAAAGGGTTTTTCATAATTCGGTTCCTTTCTTATATTTTCCTATTTACAAAAAGACATTACTTTTCAGTAGTCTTAATACGAAACAATTTCTACTTCCAGCGTTCCTAGTTCTAACTGAACTGGTGTAATCAAGTGAAGACTGTGTTAATGGACTAATTTATGAATAGAGTTGCTGCTGCCTTGAATCACATTTGTTTTCGTTCATCCACCGGTCATAGTTTCTTCAGTATGTGAATAATTTCAAGTTGTTTTGATAGAAAAAGGCAGTAAGTGCCTGCGGTCGAAGCTGGGTGTTTACTGGATGTGGTCTTTTGAAATTGTCATCATATCACTGATTTCGAACAGTGTACGTTGCTTTTTCAATTGAAGACTACGTGACTAATTGAAACATGAATGCTCTTTGAAACATGACAACTGCTCACTAGACATGAACGCCTTAGCACGCTTCAGCTGATCATGTGAATTAAATTCGCTCTTCTGATTCTCTTTTAGTATTTCCGCCTTTTGCGTCATTTTTGTGAAGAAATGACTGCAGTACCCATCGACCCTATTCATAGTTAATATATATCGTGTATTTGGACATCTCAAAACGACAGAGCTCTGTCGCCTCCTCATATACTTATACCGGTCCAGAGATGAATTATCGAAAGCGTATATTCGTTTTTATATGTTTACTCTTATTGTTGTAATGGGTAAATCAGAACCGTTGTAATTTTAGTGCCAGAAGTTTGTTTTTGTATTTGTGATTGTCGTCTTACTACTCATTTAATTCAAGTAGATAAAACCGCACATGGCGTTTGATTAACTTCTTGGTTGCACACTCGCGATATCACTGCCCGAAACATGCGCGTTCATTGCACAGTTATGTGAATTTCTGAGATGATGGACTGACGCTACCTCTCATTTCAAGACTTTGATTCGGTTCGTCCGAAATAAGGGCAAAATTACACCAGTTACGTTACTTTTCCTATTGTCCAGTCGCATACATCACTTTGGATGCTATGTTCACTCAAACGATGTCGTTGGGGCTCTGTACGCTATAATGACACTCGGTTAATCAATAAATCCTCGTTACTTAGTTAGCGTTGTACAAGAGAGCTACAAGTCGTAGGCTTTCACTTTTCGTGTGTGGTCCTCGTCGGCAGGAAAATGCTGACTGTCCCCGTACGTGCCTTATTCATGCGGTTTGAGTGGCGAATGCAACCGAACCATTTTGTGACCAAGAGTTTACGTATTTTTTATGCTGAAGCATTTGTAGCCATCCATTGATGTTATGAAATTCTTTGCTCCTGAAGGTCTACGCCATCAGCTTTGCAGCGTTCTTTTGTTACGACCTGTCAGAAAACTTCTCGCAAATGGCAGCGAGTGGTGTATATTTTTATCCTGCTAAAGGAGTGAAAATTGAAGTGAGCTTAACGCCTTTCCCGAAGCACGAATCCTGCTTCTCTCACTAGCTTTTCATGACACCTTTAGAAAAGCTGCTTTTACAACTTGAATTTCACAGTTTAGTTTCGTCGTACGACAGTTTCAAGTACCTCCTCTTGGTGTTGTGCTCTCTTGGACCCATAATTCTCTTGTGTTGTTGATGTGAATGACTGTAGCGATTTCAGTTGTGCAAATGACAGAGTTAGCCAACGGGAATCTTGAGCACGGTCAAAAAGTTACCACAGTAAAAACAAAAACAATGTGTTGCACCGTTGGTCATGAATCTGACAGACATCGGGGGCTGGTTGACGTGCATGCTCGTCAACCCAATCACACGTGTGCAGTATATGACTGAAATACACAATAACACATGTTTTTGCTGTAGTTCTGGGTTTGAGACAATTTACGCGGTTGTTCAGGAGTGCCCATTGCACGGTTGCTCGCAGTTTGTCACTCGATAGAAAGCTTCAGTCCACCTAGGAACTCAGTAATGTTTGTTGTACAGAAGCGTCTGTTATGAGGGAGTTCACTGTGGGGTATTACTAGTGTATTCTTCGGCGGTAATAGAATGTAGCTACGTTGGTTCGCTATAGTTTCTGCTCTCTATATGTTTAAGGAGTCCTAGTCATAAGATAATCGATTTCATCTGGCATAGAATTTACTCTGTTTTCTCGTGAGACGATCGGGAGACCTGAGTGTTGCTCACAACCTGATGTTGTTAGGCATTTTGATGTAAGTAGTCGGTGATCATCAGTGGCACTGGTATATAGGCTGGAGTTCCAATCTCAGTCGTAACAACTACTGGCGAGGTTTAATAAGGTCGAACCTCGAGTCTTATGCTTCTCTTCAAGGGAGTGTGCTGAACAGTTCATGAGGATGCGAATGTCACAGCAAAGCATTTTCTGTTACTGTTATTTAACAATGTCAATCACGGCAGTCTTCTGTACGAGTGTAGGGATAAGACTAAGAGGGTTGATTATGATGACTACATCAACAATGGTTGAATAAGAGTGTTGACGCCAATTTGTTCGGTACTGAGAAAACCACTTGCGATTACAGCACAGTCTAGCGTAGCCTATCACAGCGGATTGTCTAATGCTCACGTGAATATATATTTTGTGATGATATTGTCGCACGGTTATTTTGGTTTTGTTTGGTCTGTTTGTATCTGTTGATATCTAACACACTGTTTTCCAATGTGTCACGTGCAGTCGGACTACTGATTTTTCAAACAATGCTACCACAGAGAGCATGATCAGGAAGAACTGTTGTGTTCAGTGATGTTACTGTAACCCTGTTCGACCTTGTATGTACACACACAAGCCTTCTGCAGTTTATAGTATCCAGATATCACTTGCCAGTCGCTATATCACATTTTTGTGCCTCTAGGTTCCAAGCGGTTTCTTTGATATCGCTCGATATCTACTGTGAAATCCAGACTAACCTGATTACACTCGTGCAGTGAGATAGATTGTGAAACTTTAAGCAACAAACTGGAGTCTACCTTAAAGATGGCACTGATTGGAACGATCAAAAGCGGTCGCTTCTAGAACACAGTCTTCCATAAACGATGTTGTATGTGTATACCCTCTGGAAGAATTGTGTCCCCAAAATCTTGTCCAATATTGTAACTGATGTACATCGATGACACATTTGTTGTCATTAACCATGCGAAAGTCGTGAAGTTTCATAACGCCATCAATGTGCTGTTAGCGGGAGTTCACTTCACAAAGGTTTTAACAACAGATCCTCTAATCCCATTGCTGTGTATGCTATTTCTGAGGCGACCAGATGGAAACACACAGAAGACTGTACTACAGACCGATTACCACTGACACCGTGTTGTCTTGCGATTGCAACCATACAGGAAGGTGAGTGTGTGTGTGCGAACTCTCTTTCCTAGAGTAACCATTTATTCTAGTACGCCCGGACTACGAAAAAGGAAAGTGTACGCTTGTATGGACTATCTTCGCCAAGCGGTTACCTCATACCGTTCACAAGGGCGTACATCAGAACCCGACTGGATGACTTACAAAACTACACTAGAGACAACATCACCACCTTGCTCTGCTTAAACGGAATCCTGGAGACAACGACTGTGGAATACTTTATTTTCTTCTGAAACCGAAACCAGTTTTAGGTGAACGGAACTTACAAACAGTTAACGACGTTTCTGCACGAACATCATTTGTTAGTGAGGTAGGAAATCGTTATAACCGAATGCTGTTCAACACTAACGCCAGTGATTAATACGATCAACGGTGAACGAACGTGAATAGCAACCTCTTTTGATTGGCTCCCGAACTACGAAATTCGAGGCCCAATGAAAACACAAACATGGCAGACTCCGGATGGGCAGTGGGTTCGGCTACCGGACGCTTTGCAAGTCTATATATATGATTGAGTGACCTTATGGCTACGTAGGATCATAGAGGTATAGTTGAATTACATGCTGATTCATATTTCAGTAACGACTTGAGATATCTCAATTCCGGTAGCGGAATCTTGTTCTTCGGGTCCTGTTTATCCTAATCCTAACATGAATTCCAGAATCACATCATTGCTTCAGGTTTACCCTAACTGTAACGGGATTCCAAGAATCACATTGTCGGAAGAGGAATCCAATTCCCCGAAAATACCGTTTTATTTGCCTTTGGAATGGTCTAGCCCATTACTATTTGAAGTGACCTTTATAGTCGGTACGGTAATGTGCCACTTCACCCTTCACATGCGTTCTCAACCTTTGTGCCAATTTCTGACACCCCACCTACACGCTCGTATTTCAATCGGGGCATCACTGTACTGCCTGGATTTTTATCTGATCCACCTTGTTTTTTTTGATTGATCACAAACTATTCAAATATGATCGTTTGTTTTCAGACTGAGTGACGTAAAAGAGCTCTTTCCGGATGCCAGTCTTTTTTCTGTTCATGCGTTAGCCTCGGGTAGTTGAGTTGGTCGGGAAACTACAAGTTAGTAGTGTATACTCCGTAGTCCGTTATTCACTTATCCGCTGTTTCATTAATCGTTATTCTGTTATCCGTTTACGCGCTCGTAGGCCGTAGATCCATTTACAAAACCCACCTTTTAGGACATAGTGCGATCGCAGATCCCAGTGTGTGACTGCAGAGGCCAAGATGGTCCAGTTGGCAAAGAGGATCTAGAAGCTGATACGTCTGTACTCAGTGTTTCCTCACTATGCCTTTAGGTGTCACACTGGTGTCAATGCTGACTACACCCGATTGGTCGCACAACTGCGAATAATCAACTATTTACACGGAATGTCATATTGTAGTGAAAAGAGGTCCAGTAAAGCACCATTTTTACTATCCAATTCACCGGTTGCCATGCCACGCGCGCGTTCGTGTTCGTAAGTTAGAATTCCGGTCCATACCACCCCCACACACGTCTATTGCCTGTGCACTTCTGCCCGGTTTGTGTGTGTAACCGACGTCCTCTGTCGGAGGGGTTTCCGCCTGCCATTCCGCGTCCGTTGGACCGGTCTCGTTGAACCATGGCTTGTTCGATCGCCTCTGCTGTCCCCGGCTTGCTCGCTGTGGGCTTTCGGACGTACCTCCCACCACGTTGAGGTATTTCACCGAGTGTTGGAATACTCGCACCTCCGGTTAGATAATCCACCGCCATATACATTGTGTTATATACATATATGTATACCGCAGGATAGTAGTGAAATGGGCTTTATGCTATGCAACAAGGAGCAGATAAGGGGAAAGGTTTGAGGAATTCGAGTTAACATATTCAAGACATTACTTATAAGTAGTTTGGCAGATTTATGAATTTAGATGAGGGTCTCATCTATATTCAAGACAATAAGTTCTTTACATCTGCTCCACTGGTTATGACTTTGCAGTTCATCTCATGGTGTCTTTGATCGCAATTGTTGCACATCCTGTGTTGTTTTAACGAGGAAATACACTAGGTCGATGGAAACAGATCTCAGCGCCACCTTTGTTTCCTGTTGCTGTGTCGTGCAACTTTTTTGCAGCCACGTTGTCTTTTCGAACCCACCTCCTGTCCTACGACTAAAACTTTATCAGTCGAGTGGTGAGGTGACATTTGCAACACTTTTTTAATCAAAAGTAACAGTGTGACGAACAGTTGTTTTCGATGTGAAACCTCGGTCAAAATTCCCAGGGAACTCGAAAAAGTACATCCATAATTTGTCCAATATTGTACTTGACGATACTTTGCTTGGAATATTATCGTTTGGACCTAGGTTTTGTTGCCCACGTCGTAAAGATGATCAGTTAGAGATTGAAGTCCAGTTTGAGAATCTATTCAATCAAACACTGTACCTCAGTCCCTCATCTACTACTAATCTTGAGCAGTTTAAATCTCACTTGGTCCGTAGTAATTACAAATATCGCCAGTCGACTGGATTTCATAACAGTCCGATAAGCCAGAAGCATCTGGATGCCCTTAGAATGTTACACACACGTGATGACATCCTACTCACCCGGCCAGACAAAGACGCCGGCATTGTGATCCTGAACAAATCTGACTATATTGTTAAGATATTATCGATACTCTCAGATGCTAGCAAAATCGAGAAGACAGAACATCAGATAGACAAGACTGAGTTTGTTAAAAATCAGATTACTAATTCATTAAAACGATTAATGCAACAGGGCCGTATCACACAAATTAAGTTTGACTAGATAAAACCAACTGAATCCATCATCCCACGTTTATATGGACTCCCCAATACTAAAAAAAGTGATTGTCCATTTGCACCGATACTTGATATGTGCAATTCACCGTATCCCCCAAATGCTAAGTTTTTGGTGGAAGTACTAGAAGGCGGAGCATATCCCCAAGTGGCTAGTGCGAACAATGAGTCAACGCGGGTCAGTATGCCAATACTCGAACAGAAACCCGGCGTCTTCGATCGCGAAACACTTAATCGCAACAGATCATGTGGTTGACCCTGTCACTTCGTTCATGGTCCTATTGCGCAACCGCAACCCTAGACTGTTGGCGTTCTCTGAGGCATTGTTGATCAAGCGTCACGCACCGGTCCTTTGTTGGCAAAAGGTGCTGACGCAATCAATTTCGTTACCGTGGCAGGGAACCCAGATTACTCCCATATTGATTTTCGTTCATTTCACTATTTTGTCACCATGCGTTTAACCTATATAACTGAATGTTTTATGTATTCGACTGATGAGAATAAACGAAGTGCTTGCATCTCGCAATGTATGTCTTCTTGCCGTCTTAAGGAAATACTAGAGCCTGTACAACGGAAATTATATCCACATAGTCTCCGTGACACCTTCGAGTTTGTGGGTCCCGTGAGAGACATTACTGTTAGATATCGGTACATGGGCTCTTTGATTGTCACTTCACTATTCATAAATGTTCCGTTGCTGGGGGCAACTGACTTTTTGTGTGATCAGACTGAACAACACGAAAGCATGTTCGGATTGGAAAAGTCAGACCTAAAAGAACTAGTTTTGCGGTGCACCCTCAATGTTCAGTTTTTGTTTAACGGTGAGCTGTATCGACAATCGGATGGAGTAGCAATGGGATCTCCTTTAGGTCCCTTACTGGTAGACGTATTCATGAGGAACTTAGAATCCCAACTTCAGCCGACTACTCAGAGTTTTCATATGAACCGCGAATATGTAGACGATATATTTGCTGTTATACAGTTACAGGATGAGTTAACAAACATCCTTCAAATTTTTAATGCAGCACACACTTCACTGCATTTCACCTCAGAAGAGGAATCTAACAACGAGTTCCATTTCTTAGATGTCAAATTGATCAGACGCTGAGACGGCGCACTAAGCAGGTCGGTATATAACAAACCTACATGGACTGTTCAATATACCGATTTCAACAGTTTTGTGCCCCTTAAGAAGAAATAAAATCTAAGCCAAAGCTTGGCAACTAGAGCAAGAAAGATTCGTTCGAATGACGCAGTAGAACAAAAACTGAGAACAGTTCAAAACCTACTGAGTGAAAACGGCTATCCGAAGCAGTCCATAACCTCAAATATGAAGGCCAAAATCCCACATGAGGTAATTTCCACAGCTGAAAAGAAAGCCGTGTTTATAAAACTCCCGTTTAAAGGGGATACTGTAGCAGATCAGTTTAACCAGTGCATGTGTCGGTCACTTAGACCTACCTTTTCAGTGGTGACCTTGAGAATTTGGTTCACAGCAATATTGATGTTAAGATAAAGCCTGAAAGACAAGCTACCAGTCCACGATCAGTCAATGTTCGTGGATTCATTTTAATGCTGCTGTTGTACTGCAGAATATGTTGGTCGTACAACTAGGCGCTTGTCAAAAAGGATCAAAGAACAACATCCAGCTTGAATCGGAACTGGCTGTCGTAAATCAATTACTAGCGTTATTGTTGCATGTCTAGCTGACACCAGCTGACACACCAGCAAAGCATTCCGGGTTGTCTACAAAGTTGCCAACACTCAATCAAAAACAGTCCGTGTGACGTAACATCCAGTCCACTGCCGGTTTGGACCTAACCAATTATTGTGTACAGTCTAGTATTAGCCTTTATTGTCATTCGTTAACTGCCACTTCTTGTTTTTTTTTGCGGTTTGTCTTATGACGTTTTGATGAAACCCATGTAATTACATTGACTTGAGAAGGAATTATGGAAGACACTTGTTCGTCACATC
Source organism: Paragonimus heterotremus (assembly GCA_013368495.1). Classification (NCBI taxonomy): domain Eukaryota; kingdom Metazoa; phylum Platyhelminthes; class Trematoda; order Plagiorchiida; family Troglotrematidae; genus Paragonimus; species Paragonimus heterotremus. The sequence goes on along the minus strand of LUCH01001184.1, from coordinate 82,555 downwards.
GTTACTTTTGAACTATTTTAAATAGTGGATTTGTCTACTCTTCTCGACATGGTTGCTGATGACTAACGCATTATTCTATTCTATTGTGTTGTCTTAAAAATCTTGCAACCCCATGTTGGCTGGTGTTTGTAATGGACTTTTCGGTACTGCTGTTGACACTGTTTAATTTACAACGGTGCTGTAGGCTACAGATCATACTCTCTCTGTCATGATCTGAATTGTCTGACCGTATGCAGTTTGCATGCTACCTCGTATTTTATACGATTGCAATCAATCAGTTGTGTGTCAGATGAAACCTTCACAGTTCAAGATATTGCAGCTGGACCACTTTGGACCGAACATCAGACACTTCCGATTATCTGTCGAACATCTCTCTCCTGTTTGCACTAACCGTTTCATCCATAAGTTTGACTCCTAGCTTGACTGTTGATGCTGTTTAGAGAGTTTTCTTCATCAACATTTTGCATAATGCATTCACGACGAACCACGATTGAAAGTTTATTAATGTAGCTTGGGAATACTTGATGCATGCTGTCTCCGTTTCGGCCTGTATGTAATTCAGTATTTCACCTGGTATAATTTTCACGTACATTGCAGACAATGGAAATTTGGATGCTTGTGTTTCTTTGCGTGATCATTTCGTCTATATTCTAGCATGACTCAGATGCGGCCGCCTTGTCCATTCCGGATCCGGGTGTCGGTGCTTTGCCACTACACACTGCTGCTGCTTGGGGTCGAACGGATTGCGTACGACGTTTGTTAAGTTGCGTCACTAGTTCACGGCAGCAACAGCAACAGTTGGCACCTCCAAATCTGTCTGATTCCCACGAATCTGCTATCGACCCCACAAACGGATCTCCTGATACAAACTTTGTAATTGCATTCGGTGATCAGTTCAGCAATCAGCAACGAACATTCTCATGTCGACTGAATGGATTGCCGGCAATCTATCGATCTCCGTTCTGGTAAGCATTTCATAAGTATGTTCCATTGATAGGTTGTACGCCATCACGACGCCGAATCCGTGGGAAGCAGTTATTTTTCAGATGACATACATCAGTTCCAGAACGACTAATTTTGTTGTTAGAAATGACGAAGTTCCAAGGCGCGCGAGTGAAAGGATCAGGCCTTGCGCGTATTTGGAAACGAGGTGATTGTTGACCAGTCTATGACCAGCCTATGAGCTGAATTGAGCTCTGCCAACCCCACGTAAATCTGATCAGATCGTATGGGTCATTCTGCAGGATCAAACTGATGTGAATAACTGCTTTATAGCACAGTCAAATCGCCTGCTATTTGATTAGGTCTTGCACGTTCATTCGGCTGGTCTTTTGTCTTTCTGAGTTATAAGCACTCTAGTCCAATCATGTGTTAATTGACGAGAACAGGACCACAACGCAAATTGAACCAAAAATGACTAGTCCATCTGTTTGGACGGCAGATGAAAATTCAACGTTTGTCAGCACAAATTAATGTTAAATGAATCAATGTGAAAATTAACAGCATTGTGTCCTTACTAGAAGTTTCAACACAAAGCACAGTGTATGGAAGATTCCACAGCATCTCTTATTCCTCCGAACATCATATGCCATTTGTGCAGAGTCAGGTTTGCGGTATGTAACATAATATGTAGCTAGGGTAAATTGAAAATCACTCACAGCTGAAAGTTCATCCCTCGGAGTACGTAGGACACTTTATTGACCGACTTGACTTAACAGCTACCCATTGCTTTCGAGTTCAAATGGATTTCTACTGAATTTTTATGGAAAATCGTATTAAAAAGAAAACTCATTTGTCAGGAGTGCCTATCTTACACTACTGATGAGCTTTGACAGGAACAAAAATCGAACCCGTCCGGCTGAACAAGCTATTGAAGTTAATTTTCCACTTGAATTCGTCGTGTAAGCCGTTGGTTTATTCCGAATTCAGTCATGTTTTGCTGTTGTCTCAGCGTCATTTTCAACCTATGCTTTTATACTTTATTTCGTTATTTATTGTGACATAACGTCAATAGTAAATAAAGTGGAAACTTTTCTTAGCAGTCCGTCAACTAGGCCGTTGAATGAGCAATCTCCAGACCCAGCGAAAATTCGTCTAGGAAGTTCAACAGACTGGCTTACCGCATGACATTTGCCATTTTAAGACAGTTATTTGAATTTGAAAAATTATTCAGGAACAAATCAAGATCATCTCTTGCGAATGAAATTGTACTTTTCGTATTGCTAACGTCCAAACTGACATTCCACGACTTTGTGGAACCTGTTATGGGGTGAACGAAGTTCGGACTACCCCTTGTCTACTGGATCACCGATTCCATGGGGATCGCATCTGACGGGGCTGTTAGTACAAGTCGATGCACAAATTGTTTACTTGTTGGTGAGGATGGATGCAGTCCATCTCTGAGGAATAAGAACCTCTGCACTTAACACGATTGTGGTCAGTTCGAATTATCTATATCTGGTTAGTGCAAACAGAGACAAAACCAGTCATGGTGTTGCGACTTCAAGAGTAACGTCATTACGTCTACTTAATCACACTTTCATACTCGTGGTATTGTACAATACAAGATACAATTCGAAAAGGACTGTATTTATCCACATTAACTGATTCAAAGTATGTGCCTATCAAATAAATTTATCTTTGAAAGCTTAACGGTGACCATCACGAAGCGTTTGTCACATCTGTGACTTTGGTTCTTATGGTGTCTTTTAATGCCCTGTCCACAGGTCTACTTTGTTTGAACGTCTTGTCATATCCAACCAAGGCTCGCAGGTGATTATCACTTTAAACCCTGTCCCGTGGTATGCATGGACTAGCCTCTCAAGTGGTTGGTTAACCTCACTAACGCAAAGAGGTAGACAGACGACGTTTTTGCGTAAACTATCGGGGACATAGGATCGTTTCAGCTTGTGTTGCAAATAGTAGTTTCTGTTGGAGATTCCCCGACGTGGTTACATTATATGTGTTTTGGAATTTTCATCGTTTGACAATGCTTCCTCACAATCCAAACAAAACCATTTTTGTGAATTTTGTTTTTGTGTACTTATGTGTGATCTATACCGCAGCATGGATGACCTTGTTGAGTAAAGTACTGATACAACAATTTCTGGACTCCGGGGCTTCACTTATCTGCTTCTAGCTGAACGTGAAGCAATCGCCTTGAGATTTACTCTTCAGTTACTGTACTCATGCATATTAGGCAACGATGCTGCCTGAACATCAGCACGGGATCAGTCCCACTCGTGTCTACTCGACGAAGTACCTAGATGATCGGAATCATGCCCGATCCATGAAGGCCCAGGAAATGCCGTCAACGTTGTTACTGGAAGCGGCTTGCCCACTGCGCATTTGTCTGATTGGGTGTGGGGCTTTCATCGCTATTCAGCAAAGTGTGGAAAATTGGTTTCTATTTTTAGACTGGTTCTTCCAAACGCATCTCGTAAAGCAAGGCACCCGGAAGCATCGCATGTCCTGACCATATAAAGTCGCATTTTATAGTTGCTATCCAAGTAGCGGAGGACTTACTAACTGACTACAATCTCCCCGTCACTGCGGATCTTGTGGGTCGGTGTAGCATCTCTGTTAATATACAGTACAAATGTGGTTGCTGAGATGACCCTAATTGTTTGCTGCGGTGCTTTTTTCACTATGTACACAACGCATTGTCATATGACAGGTTTATCTGGGTCTTCGGACACAGGAGAGTGCAGGTTTGCAATGAGGTACCTGAAGGAGCGCCGTCTAAACAGGCATCCGAAAGTTCAGTGAATGACAGCTGTGAGCGATACACAAAGGATCTGTCATCACCATAGGTCATACTGAATTGGTCGTGTGACACTGCGGCGAATGCACTGGCCGTCTTGGACTAGCAAGTCATTAACACACTTACGACGGACTATCAACTAAGTGACGGCGCATCCATTTTCGTCTCATACACATTGTCTTTGGGCCCTGTCTTGGAGGCCGAAAGAATCCTCAGTTCGGTTGCCACACGACCCGTAATAACTCTTTACAGCAGTCCTCCAGGCTCGTTTTTATCATGGGTTATTTTTCTGACTGCAGTTGTTCCTAAACTACACAATACTCACATTTGATCACAACATCATCTCTTTATTTGCACCACTCCATCGACTCATGGTTCCCTAAAATTCAGAAGGTCAGAACTTTATAATGGGGTCACCTCGCCGTTGGCATTCCTTTTATGGCGTGCACATCGGTTAAACTCATGCAAATCCACCTCTCAGTAACACCACTTGGTAGGTTTTTATGCTTGATCCCAACGCACCCAATAGGATTTTTTTGTGTCGAGTGGCTTATCAAAAACGGGTCACCCCCAACTACAGGATGTGGATTATGTCGTACCGAATGAGACGCCGATCAGTGTTTCGATAAAGTAATGTTTCGTTCTGAGAATCGAGAGTACATCAACGTCAAGGTTATCAATTTCCTAACCTCATCTACAAAACTACAGCTACACGACCAACGAATTGTCAACGTCTTCAAAATGACACATTTTTGCATAGTTCCAGAACTATTATTGTGGTCATTGGCGCGTTCACATCTGCAATTCTTTGCTAACATCCGGAGCATTTTACGTGCCTACTGCTAGATTGGAGATTATCTGAATACGGTCAAGCCTTCTACTCTTGTGTAAGATACTTTGTATCCGTTTGATTTCGCGTCCACGCTACAATTATTGATGGACGTGATGAGGATATGATAGTGTTTGATCCATCTAAGGGATTGTGCCTCGAATAAGAGGAAATCAAACTTTTTGGTAAACATTGACGTCGATGCGGTTGTCAATGATTGATCACCATACAACTGAAAGAAGTTATCATCTGCGAATTCGTCACTTCATCTAATTTAAAAGAAGTGGACGAATTGGAAGAGTCACAGGAACATTATTTCGCCATTGAAACACCGAGAAAATCACCTAGTCTTCCTACGAAATACATCTTTCAAAAGTGCTTTCGCATATGTTGCTGAAAACACTCAGCTGGAAGCATTTAATTCAGGTGATTCTGCTCTTACAAATTTTAGTGGATGTTTTGCTCGGGCAAACGATATTGAACCGTAAACTAATTTCCGTGTACTTAGCTATAACATACTGTAGCGAAAAATCGTCCAATAAAACACGATATTTATTGTCCAACTCATACTTTCCCACACCACGAGCTCGCTCGCGTTTATGAACCAGAATTCCAGTCTACAACGCAGCGTAGGTCTTCATTTACACATAATGCACACTTTTACCTGATTTCTGTGTGTGGCTGACGCTTTCTGTTGTGGGTTTTTGCCTGCCATTTCTCGTCCGTCAATCCGATTTCGTTGAACGATGACTCATCCGGTCGTCCATGTTATCCACCATCCACTTTCTATTGGCTTTGGTGATATCTCACCACCACATTGAGATATACCACTGTGTTGGAATAATTGCGGCACCGGTTTGGTCATCCATCACAGTGTGTGTTTGCACAACTATGTGCCTTACAGTTTACTGTCTGACACGCACTTCCGTCATGCGTACAATTTTAGACTATAACCTGGGAAGCAGATGTACGTTGAAATTCACTTGCTTTTCTCTACTGGTTTCATTAGTCTGGACGGTGAGGTGACACTATGATTGACGTTAGTCTGTAGTGAATGTTCTTGCCACCACGGGGATTTCGACTCCGGCCCATACTTTGTTGAGGCAATCCTCTTGACATTTGTCTCGTTGATCCCACCTTAGACGTGAGGCTCGGTCGCAATTGCTTGTGACTACTCCTGAGGATGCCCGATCATCTCTACTAATGATACGATTACAGTTCGTTAACTCCAGTAGATAACCTCCTGACAGACTTCCGGCTCAAGTTGTGTTATTGGTATTGCGGGACCAGTAATTGGTTATAGTTTTTAAATCGAGTTTTTGATTTCATTTGATTCTTAAATTGCATTTGGGTTGTTCAGTTTAACCCTAAGATTTACATACCATGCAGTTATCTGTCAATCCGGTCTGTGCCCATCAAAAAATCACCCAAATTGCACGGGCAAGATGGTTAACCCCTCAGGTAATCCTGGGTTGTTATAACTGATCGAAAACATGAATCCTGCGTTCGTTATTTTTGTGTGCTCTATGTTACAGCAGATAATATTGACAACCTATTCTGGTGACGCGTTGATATGGGGTTTTCCGCGCATGTGCCAGTATGTATTTGTTATCTTGTCCATATGCTGGGGCTGTCGGACTACTACAGCCGAACATTCGAGACAGCCGGGATACGAACCAGGGTTTATGATCTGTTTGCTGTTCGTAGTTCTACATCTTTCATTTCTCATTCATAGTGTATCGACTAGGGGTACTTGAAACGGAACACAAGTACTTGTGTTTCCTGTTCGAAATTGTCAAGACAGAGTCTAGCTAGTGGGGAACTTTGTATTTATTTTCAACTTCGTCTATAGCCCAACTACAGAGTTTGTTTGTTTCCACCGTAGATTTCTGTTGGATTGGTTAATTTAAAACGGTTATCTGATTATACGCGAATCTGGCATTTGGAGTAAGAGTTTCTCATTGTTAATTAGACATATGTATCGCTCGATATCCAAGTATGTCATGGAAGTTTTGTTGCCTAACTCTCGCTTTCTTAGTCTAGATCAGCTGGACTCTTATGGACTTACACCTTTTCTACTGGCCGTCATCAACGGCCACATAGACATTGTTCGTGATCTGCTTCAATTTCGGCTCCCGGTTCAACCATTACCAACTCGACAAGACTGGAATGGTCTAACCTCTACTGATGCACTGGACAGTGCTTATTGGGACTCAGGAACTTGCCATTCTGATCCATCTTCCCCGTCTGTTACCGGGGTTGAAGCTCAGACGAATTCGGAGTTCAACTTGACGGGTGGACATGAAGAACCGGCTGTACAAGCCTGTTCTCCGATCGACCTGCATCGAAAAGTCATCGCCTGTTGGCACTATGGGCGCTTGGGAACGGAGCATAACCGGAACACTTCCCAGCTGATTGTCAATCCGAGCACGCATGACTCTCGAGGCTCGTTGCATCTTGTCTGTGGCCAGTTCAGTGCATTGCATTTGGCAGTCATTTCTGGGTCAGTTTATCCTTTTTTCCCCCTGCCTTCTTCCAGGCTGAATCCAGTAGTATTCAGTCCTGTCCTTACTGTGACACCTTCCGATATGCAGGTTATTTAATCCAATCTCATTCCTTTTCTTGTACTTCTTCGATTTTTCAGTCATTAGCAATAAATTGATACTAACCATTTAAGGATACTAGCTGGGAACTGGTAATATGTTGAACCCTTCGGCTACACTATGAGAACCGGGATGTACCAGCGATCTACACTGATATCAGGCATTAAACATAAGCTATTGCTTCTCTCCCGTCGTTTTCACCTTTTGACACTATGTCTAACACATCACATAGAATAGATGTACATATAATACCGCATACATTGCTCATTTGTTACTGTCGGTATTTCAGTTATAATTCAGGATGTATGAAATTCTTTACGCAAGAGCCACTGATTACGAATATATGCTGTAAGATGGCCTCTCCCATGATAATGATATTCCTGATTCTTTCATTCGCTACTCTAAGAGGTGCTCAGAATTGACGACAGTATGCCTCAGATTTACTTATCTTAGTGCCATGTCATTGACAAACCTCCATATCGCCTTTTTCATTCGACTCCGGGTTCTCCAAATAAAGCAATACAAATCGTGTGATGATGTGACACGAATCACTTGTCTGACCCATGAATACGACTGCAATAAATAGGGGACAATTTAGTGTGCAATCTGTGAAAATCTGCTGTCTTGTAATCTTGTCACTCAAGTGGTTATTGAGTCATACACCAAAAGTCCACTGCGAATAACGACTTCCAAGGGCGGCTTATTGACGAGCACCTTCTGTCTGAATACACCAAGTTCCTAGGTATGTGGCTGAACATAACTGACAGATATCGAGTACACCCTTCTTTAACGGAGTGGCTTTTCAAATCTCCTTCAACAACCCTTCTGCAATAGCATGGATAGAAAAAATTAATCATTCGCTTTGCACGCCAGCATCAATGGCGTGTTTAGATAAAAGCCACTGTCATTCTTTGCATCACATGAAAAGAGGGTGGCATTTCGGGAAAATTGCTATTTCATATAAATTGAATATCACGCACAATTGATCGCAGCTGTCGCATTCCCATAGACTTTCCAGTCGGCCCCTTTCGAAAAGAAGCACTAGACTCAGTAGTGCATATCCTTGCCACTGCCGTGACTAGAACTTTGGTCACGCTTTCACGAGGTGTTTGAGTTCTTGTTATAACCAGGCGGTGGAGTCTACTCGTGTTAAATACGAAACAATTTCTCGTCTGTCAAGAATCGGGCCTATAAACCTAATTGTCGACTCAAACGATGACCACAATATCACGAAGCTAGTCAGCGCGTTCAGTGATAAACACAAAGATTGGACTCTTGTGTTACTGACGGAACTATGTAAGTTGGATAAGAAATTCCAGGACATTGACAGTGCATATGGCAGTAAACCAACACCTAGACCACGGACTACAGCGAGTGTGGTGTAGGCTTGCAACATCTTCGATAAACAATAGGATACCCAACTAAAGGTGTACGATATCTTGCATTAGTCTCATCATCATCCGTACACATCTGAGATATTAAGATTGTTTGAACTACGAATTACGCGAAATTTTTCTTTCAACATGTGGAATGCCTGGGTGCATGACATACTCTGTGTATAGATGAATTTATGTTTTATCTAAACGAAAGCTTCGAAAATAGTTTGAGAATTTGAAGAACTGACGTTAATTCGTTTCTAAGGTTTATGCCAGAATACCTGAGAACATCAAGCAGCTGAAGGCGAGCTTTATTGGGAAATGTGAGCGAGACTAGAAGGATGCTTTTGAAAAGAATACCGGTATGCAGACAATTTAACAGGTGTAACATGCGAGCCGGCTGTCTTTACTCTGATTATCCGTAACACTCACGAACCACCTCTAAGGTAAGGTAGATATATCGGGGGTCAGCGTTCTTCCGACGTAGGGGTCCCATCAGCAGTCCTGTAAAAGGAAACAACACAAACAAACATGAACCAAAGATCCAGTAAGCCATACACACGACTTACACAGACGTAAACTAAAACGGTGCCAACAACACAGCAGCACACCCTGTGATACAGATCAAATTTAACCCATGCGCGCTTGCTGGTTTCGATCGCACATTACAGTTTTGCACAATGGTGACGAGCATTTGCTTTTGTATGAGCAGTTAATCCTTATTTGTGTCGTGCGAAAATATGTTGTTTGGTGGAACCATTTCTGGAAACATACTGTACGATTGACGTTTGGCCTTGTTCGCTGATGACGATTTGTAGGATGACCCAGATTGACTGGATCCGAAATCCAGGTTGTTCCTCTTAACTTTTCTAGCCGATTGTTATGTTGTTTAACAGACTTAGCGATACTAAGTTAACTTAATTATCCAATAGACTATACAACTTGTGGTGTTTTTTTAACTTCGTGAAAACTTCGCTGTCAGAAATGTGGACCTTGTCGCTCTGCTTTTGGGTCATCTCGGTCAACAATTGAATGCTTTGGCCGGTAGTTGTGTACACCTCGTAAATGACGATAATGCGTCCGTGCTGGACTCTCTTTCTCCCGGTCATCCGGCTGTCATGGGTGCAGTGACTTGTCCACTCGGTTTGGCCTCATGTCTCAGCGATTTGGATGAGGAGGTTAGTTCTCTACTTTTTTTTAACGATGTGACTTGGGGTACAGTCAGTAATAACGTTGTCACCTCTCAGTTCCAACTAACTTGCGTTTTTAGAGTGGGAATGCATTAGATCAAGCTAATCCCACTTACATCTCTTGTTCAGAATGTATCCCCAACCCGCATGATTACTAACAATGCACACTAGCCGACAAACAGAGGTATACAATTTATATATGTACAGAATATTGAGTCCATAGTTTATTGTCTTAGGAAGTATCCGATTGTGAAAATTCTTGGTTTCAACAGGATTCGAATCCCCGACACTAACAGCATGCCAAAACGAGACGAACTGCTTACCAGTTGAGCTAGGGTATCACGCCGGGTGCTCAAATATTTTACATTTGGACTCATATACCCCCGTTCATCTATCGGGTATGAAATACACCAAATGATACAAGGTATCGGCTGCCCCGACACGATTTCTGAGAACGTGCACACTGGAATCGTAGTTCAACGTGAAAGGTATACTGATTATGCGTAGTTCGGCAAATTTGTTAGTTGAGAAGTTACACAATTGTGGAAAATCTGGACTGCGACTGGATTCGAACCAGCGACACGATCGGGTCTTTTTTTAAAATAAAATGTTTGCCAAACTACTTACAAAGCAAACGGAAAAATTGGTTCAGTGTTTTGACACGGTTTCTTTTCCATATGTAAGGTTTATTTAGGTACTTTCACTGATCAAATATACCCACAGATTTTATGTTTATCTTTCAGCGAATGTAGCTAACTGTCTGATATAAGGTTTTTCTTCTGCAACATACGGCATTGTCTTTTATTGCAGTTTTGTAGAAAAGGCAGGAGTAGTTATAAAATCGATCTCAGTGAGACCAGTACCGTTGACTTTATGGCCCACGACAACACTAGGTAGAGTATAGGTTTTTAGAGGTGTACTCATTCTCCTCCTCAGTATCGGGGATATTTCATTCACAACTCTTGCTATATATATGGCTTCCGTTGACGTCTGTTTGTGAGTTGGCAACGGATCACTGTATTATCCGTCTCTGGCAAAATCCATGCGCTCTTCGTAATCAAGTCAGGTCAGTGTTTGAGCGCTACTGAACTACCACGTTGTTCATCTATTTGTTCGACCTATTGTTTATCACTCAACAGATTATACACGCACACACAGTTTGACAGAGTTGGCAACTCAACGTACTAGCTGCCACAGTACATAAAAACTAACCAGTCAAAGCATAAATGCTGAACATTAATTTAATTTATCCATTATTTGATTCGATGGTCTTTGGGCACTTCTGACACGTGTGATCATTTTTTGGGTCGATTCATGTTGTACCTGAACGGCGTTGGCTCAGCACAGAGTATTCTGCTCTACTTCAAAAGACGACCTGTTCTTTCGTTCCAATTAACTACGTTCCTGCTTACTGAGATAGTGCGTCTGATGGCGCCGCTCAGAGCGGTTGATTTGGTTTTATTTCATTGGTCTATATGCTTTGTGAATGGCTCTTAAAGCGAGATACCGCCATTTTCGAGGTCGGGATTAATAGTTTTTATTGGACCCTAATTCAATGAATCAAAAGTGATACTATCGACGCTGTTACCGTTTTTTTGGTGCATGTGCACAGTAGTGGTAGATACTGACTGCACTTTTTAGTGACGTTTATATTATTCTTGTTAGTAGCATCGTCAAGATCATCGCTTTCCGGTCCCTTTTTATCCCACTTTTAGGTTGCTTATCAAATGACCTACATCCTGTTAGATGGTGGTGCCGTGGATGAGGCTCAATGCGTGTTCCATCACGCGTTCGAACGTGGACATTATCGTCAAGCTGGCCTACTTTTAACCGCACGCACTTTAGCCAATGCATCCTCCTTTCAAACTGGCTTACATCTAAACTTGTCGCATAAGTGTTTGGGTCCGGCAATTCTCCCAAATTGGTTGTGGTTTCTGTTGAACGGACCGATCACAGAGTGGCTTACACAAGCATGCGTTTCATATCAGCTATCGTGTTCTCCACCCGGATTCTTCACAAGTCTCGCTGTCGTTTGTCGAGTCTCGTTGTCACACTGTGGATTGCATGTACTGCCGTTGAATTTGTTGTTCGATCTGCCTAATCTGCAAGTAAGCTGTTTTTATGTATTCCGTAATTCGATTGAATGTTATGATACATACACTTTCAACTGTTTCGTGATTCCCACATTCCTGTGGCTTGTTACTCCCATGAGTCCATTAGTTTGTGCATGTTATGGGTTTATAGACAACATAGAACCATAGTGAAGACGGCTCACATTATCATCCATACACACATATTGTAGCGAAAAGACGTCCAATAAAGCACACTATTTGTTGTTCAAATCGATGGTTGTCATGCTACGCGCTCGGTCGCGTTTATGGTTCAGAATTCCGGTCCACAACACCCCCAGTTTCCGCCCACACGTCATGTACATTTCTGCCCGGTTTGTGTGTCAGAGGGTTTTCTGCCTGCCATTTCGCGTTCGTCGGTCCGACCTCATTGAACCATGGGTCGTCCGATCGCTCCTGCTGTCCCCGATCTGCTCGTCTTTGGCTTTTGAACATACCTTCTCTCCGCTTTGTAGTGTTCCATCGAGTGTTGGAATAATCGCACCTCTGATTTGATAATCCACCACAATATGGATGATTCCAAATAGAATCTAGATATTTTCATCTTTGCTGTATAGCCGTATATTCTATGACTCAGGCTGTCCTGAGCTTGACAGTAGTCTACGAATTAGTAGAATGTCAGATATGTAAAAATGTATATGCAAGTAATGAAACCTCATGCTCAACTAGAATTAGCCATCTTGTGCAACAAGACCGCCACTAACTGTAACACATTGTCATGTCTGGGTACGTTTTCAATAAGCGGTATACATGATCATACAGTCCGTAGCCTGACTTCCGACGTCTTTCAACTTTGCCTATATGGGACAGCTTTCATAACGTTTGATTGTGTTGTAGTTATTTCTCAATTTACGACAGTCGTATTGAACAACGCTAAATACGGTAGGTTCTCTGTGGACGTACAGAGTACATGACCCAAAGTGTGTTACCTATGCATATTTATGATCTCGGTTATCAGTCACGCATTTGCAGGTTTCTCAAACACATGCCGACAAGCTGTCACATGGCTCACTCAATCAGGCCACTTGATGCATTGGTTATGGTCACGTGATCATCAGGAACGTTAATCCTAATGGCAGTCGGTATGTTTTGTGCACTGTCAGCAAAGATTAGTATACAGTACTCCCAAAACCGTCAACCATCATCAGCACATTGAAGACAGCAGTACATCAGGGGTTCACGATGGTACTTTACTGCCATACAGTTATGAGTAAGAAGAAAGCTCTTGCTAGGAAAAAATAAGGAAACAAGGAACTCGATTTTAACTAAACAACTATGTCTACATTCAAACATTAAACAACGCGCTGCTTCCACCTTGCTAACAATCAACCGAGCTATAATTAAAAATAAGACATCACCAAGATAGGTTCCTTATGACTTTCACTGTCCAGTGTCTTTAAGTGTACTTGTTTTATAGACAACTCGACCAACCAGCAGCATTCACCCCATTGAATCTGATTAGCCACCATCTCACCTGAAGCCCCTCGTCACCGACTGTGTGTGTAGCTAGCACCCTAGTCCGGTAGTTGAACATGATCCAAAGTGATTAACATCTTGGTGCTCAACTTCAGTTTTCCAAACTATATCATAATCAGTCCATCTCATATCTTACGTTAGTCTACAGCGACATTAACAAAAGGTATTGAGTGTAGCAGACAACCAGATGGCATCCTTAGTCCATGGTCCAACCATCTAAGTCAGCTGATTCTTAAAAACTGAGCGGAAGAACTTGTTTAGCGATCACTACCGAATGCCTGGTTCCTGACCTCATCGTTGCGTACCCGTTGGTGCCACTGGATGCTAGTGATCGGACCCCGACACCGATGGTCGAATGCCAGAGGACAGTTCTTCCTCCCTGAATACTCAAGTTTCGCGGCTGTAAAATAACACAAAACTTACAACTGCCTTATGTACACGACCCTTTATTGCTTCAGTTAAGTGTTTTTTTGTCACCAGGAATGCCCAGATTAGCGCGTATCACATTAGGCTTGGAAATACAAACTCTTATTTCACTTCCTTCGCCGCTGCTGATGCAAATTCTCAAACGTACAAATCGGAGAACATCCTCTGTTACTTCATCATTAATTACGTGCTTTCGCTATCTTAGTGAGCACCTCGTTAGATGACCCTACCGAAGTTGGTGATTTGGTCGACACTCTCAAGCTGCCAGCCTTTAGTAGAAAAAAATCAGGCCAATGCCATCCTAACCTTGTAAGTATATTTTACATTTTGAGGATGCAACTCGCATCCCTTACAGATCAACTGTATCACTTAGTCGCGTCAGCATGTACTGCATATTTTCTGTAGATCGGAGTAAAGCAATATACCCCTCATACTCGATACCGGTCATCTCATTATCTGACATATGCTCCACTCCGAGACTCATGATAGTATGAAAAATGTCTTCCAATTCGTCTATCGAGTGGGAAGAAATCTATATACAATGGCGAGATTTCGAATGTTGACCGTTACTGAAGTCACCAATATCGATTGTGCCCCCATGACCTCTGCGTATAGAAGAAGTTCGTGTGGACACCTTAACATGCCCCCGCACACAATCAATCTAACTTACAATTTGGAATGATGATCGCGTAACCGCTAGTAGACAAAGTGATTGGAGAAATGGTTACCGTAACTTCTTTAGTGACTAAGAGCACAGACAAAATGGGCATTATATAATCAGTCAATGCTAGCGGTGCAAAAATAACGAACCTATTTCCGTGGTAAATAGAAATTCCACGAGGAAGAAAAGCGTAAAAAGGACGATGGCAATTGAAAAAACTTCCCAAGAGTCCCATACCGACTGAAAAAGATCTATTTTATGAATATTTTGATATGTGATTGTAGTTGTGTGGTAGAAACTAGAGTCTCGCGGTTACACGGGCTGTATAAAGAAAGAATACTACTACTAAGACCGATACTAGACAAGTACAACTCCATCTGTCTGACGGTTGCACATTGGCTGGTGGAGACCTTTGAATCATCTAAGAAAAATGCATCTAAACAGGGTTCGTAGGCTATACCACAAAACTTACTGCAATGAATAAGAAAAAGTTGCGTTTCGGTATATCATCGTTATTTACCAATGTTCCTCTCTAATCAAAAACCATTAATGTGTGCATTGTTGACAAAAACTGCTAAATTAACATCACACTGTCTGTAGATGGCTTTAAAAGATAACTGTTGCTCTGTACAAGTAATAACCGATTTCAGTTTAACGGTCAACTGTTATACAGATTTGAGGGAGTGTGCTGTGAGGTCCCTGTAAATACATGCTGAGATCTTCATGAACATGCCTGAAAACAACAGATTTAAAATAGTTATAAAGGAAAAGAACTATTAAATATGTATACAAACGATAGTTTCTGTGTAGCAGATTGTGTAGATGATACTCTTAAGCTATTAACAATTCTTAACGACGCTCTTATTATTCATACTTCGTCGTGGAGGACGAAACCGATGAGAAAATCTTCTTTCTTGACGTAGTAATGATAGTTCTTTACAACTTGGTGGTTTATTACAACGAAGTATGTTTAGGAAGAAAATATGCAGTGGTAACTACTTGCATTTCCGTTACCATGCGTCGATCAACCCCAAACATGACCGTGTATGTTCTCTGACAGACCAAAAGTGAAGCGAAATTAAAGATCTTTACGAGGTTTTTCAGACTGAACTTCCTGATCTAATTGTCTATGTTTGTTCCCAGGTTAGCAGGAGTTCGAACCAAATGATAAAGTTGTGAACAGCGGTTTATTCAAGACCAATGAGCATAGGTTATGGATGTTGCGCCGACGGTGAGAAATGGTTTGGTCTGTTTTCTCTTCTTTGACATGTTCATGGTTTTCTCTACTTATAACCTGGAAATAGTTTTCTCGTAGACCAATAAATTGTTAACTACACAGTAACGTTAAACTTTCTTTTCGTTGGATTTCTAGTCATTCAGAAATGTATCTCCTGTTCCTTACATGCATGCAGCTTCAGCGATTAACTGGTATACTGAATACTAAGTGTGACAAAGTGAACACCAACAGACATTCATTCGAGTTCAACCAGTCTTAACTCTTACTGGACACATTTGATAAGAGGAGTGTCTGCTTGGCATCCTCATTCAACAAGGTCGCATAAGTGGAGCTCATATTATGTTAAACAACCAATGACATTAACAATACATATTGTGTTGCAAATTCTATTGTCATATTCCACTCAAAATGGACCTTACCGCTCCACCTCATTCTTTGTCGCACTACTAGGCACCTATCCGAAAGAATCCTCAAATACTGTCCCCATCAGCTTCTTTCTGAAAAATCGAGAGACACCGGCTTATCAGTCCTGATCGATCGTGGTTGACACATAAACACGTCTGCCACCTCGTCGCGAAAGGTCAAATGTCCGTGCCCTGTCGATAACTAGACCGTCACAGTCCGGTTACGTCACTCGGCTTTGTGCGTTCAGGAACAATTCGTTCAAACACTGATCAAACACAACCATCCAATCTGTGAAGCGTTACACCTCCATCCCGCTGACCTAGTCCAGCTAGCTTTGACTGACTACCTAAGGCCTACTTATGTTTCTAGCCACAACGAAGTCGCGATAACCATTTATCCAGTCTTTTAGTTCCTTATACTTTTCAGCTTATTTTCTAATCGTCGCCTAATTTTATGTGCTGTTGCAAAACCATAAGTGAGAATATATCGGAAATAATCTTTTCGCTAAGACTGTTTATTCAAAAATCAGATAAGTTGATGTGTTGGTGGAGGCGCCTCTTGATGAATATCTCTAGGCTGGTTTACAGAGCGAAGTTGCGACATGGTTGTCCCAGACCTTCCACGAGACGCATTTTGCATACAACATTGAATTATGCAGTGGAATTTACTCTAACTTCAGCTGTTTGGTCTTTCTGGCCCCGTTCTTCCTCTTTCTTACTTATCTTGTTCACTCCACTATTATATTTTCCAGCCGTCAAAATCGCACATTGTTACTACTTAGGTCAGTTCATAGCGATTCACTCCTCTTTTGTCCTGATCACTTATTGATTGATCGTGTTCAGCCTTTATGCTGGTTTAATAGTCGATTTTTGTATACATATTTTCGTCGATATCGTACATCTATTCAAAATACCCGTTCTCTGGTTTCCTAACGTTTTTCCTTTACTCGGTTTGCTTTACCTTGGAAATTGAACGAAAAGTCATTAGTCATAGTTGTTCAACTCAATTAGGTGTGGCAATGCGATATTCTTGAGTGACTTGGTTGTTTCACTATCAAATCAGAAGATTTGGCGTCTCGTTCAAATAAACGTCTTGTCGTGTTTCCAGCTTGATTGATTTAACAAAAACGGGCAATATTGTGTCTTAGCAATAAACGCAATTCTGTGCTGATGTTCAAATAAACCGATAACTTGCTAATGAAATTCACAACAGTTCAAATCATTTTGGTAATGATATGAGCTAGGGCGGTGGTTACCAGAAATGTTCACTTAATCCTTCTCTTGGTTCCCCGAGCTCAATAGTGTTGCTTCTCTGGTTCACTTCTTTGTTGGCACCAAACACATTGCTTAATATCGTTCAGTGTAAAGAGCGACTGAATTGATCTCTGTCTGTAGACATTGGGTTGTAAGTCAATCGTAAACAGTCAGAACTGTGAGGCAGCTTTCTGTTACTCATCCCTATTCAGCTTCACATTGTCACATCCTTATGCTCACTTTGGGGAACACTGAGCTAGACTGACATCCCTCATCCCGGTGTAACATACCTCTGTCTATAAATCCCTTTGGACGGCTATTTTATATTGATACTGCACATATTAATGTCAATTCGTACGCTACATCGTCTTCCGTGAATCTTTTCACACTTCATCCAATGGGACAGTTGGTCAGATTTTCAATTGTGTGCATATGGAACAAAACTGTTGGATCAGTTGAATCATCTACGGTTGTTGTAGCATACATTGAATCTTCCATTTGTCTTTTAACTTTGTTTGTCCAGGAACTCGATCTCAGTTGGAACCACATCGCGGAACTCCCCGCACGATTACCCAATCCCAGACCATGCTGCATGGAATGGGCGCCCGAGTTAATTTATCTTGACTTGTCCCATAACGATCTGACCACAATTCCAAGCTGGTTATTCACAAGTACAGCTTGCGCTCGGCACAATCCTGCTACCGGTTTTACTCAACGCGTCGCTTCCGCGGTGTCCATGGAAGCATCCACTAGTGCTTTGTGGAACTGGGGCTGCTCAACCTTTGCACCGAAGCTAACGCATTTGATGCTCTCCAACAATCAGCTATTATCTGTCCCAGCACAGTTGTGGTCTTCACAGAGCCTCAATTTTGTTGATCTCAGTTGGAACGTGATTACCTATCTTCCGTTACCAGATTCTATGTTCACTCGTATTCCTCGCGGTTGCAGCTTATCATCCCTTGACGAGGTAAGCGGGTGCATGTTCCCACTAGTTACCTGTAGGCTTCACACTTTTGGCTCGTAATGATATTATTTGCATATCACTTATCAGTGAAAATCCGTAGAATTTCTGTTACACCCCTAGTTCACTGGCGATTGTCATCAGTTTCGTGTTTGGATATACCATGTGTCGAGATCGTTGATCTTCTATGAATTTGCTTCCTTACTTACTACGCGAACGTTCACGGATTGATGACTAAATGGGTTGCGATCGTGGTGTACGAGTTCAGATTGCCCTGTAAGCGTCTAGCTGGTCTTTACGATGAGATCGCTCAGCTCAGATGGATGACTGTTTGTTGAAGCAATGCGCAGCCGCTATAATAGTCGATTCTGACATTCGGCTTACTATCAAAAAAAACATCCTTATTTCTGTGGTCTTGGTGTCCTCCATTTATATGACTATTACGAGTAAACCATTAGTAGTGTTAAAAGCACCGGGAACGTAATTTGCCCGTTTCTGGAAGATAAGAATCTGTGTTGAGGATCTTCAAGGATGCAGTATTTCTTTGGTTCCAGCTGCGATTCTATGGAGTGTTATCGATTGTGGAGGAAGATTTTCGTCTCTTTTGTGAAGAAGATAGCGGTGTCATTTTCCAGCAGAAGACCGCCAAAGACTGATCGCTTGAGCTATGTTGTCCATATAATTTCGTTCGTACTGTTGGCATTTATTATCATATCTTTTGAAGCGTCTTTTGTCTTCATACAAAATCTTTTCCTGGTTTATCAGCCTCTCACAAAGTCCGAGCAGAATGCAACTCGCCTCTCCCCGTGCTTGACCAGCCTAACCAGTGCCTCTGGACAACCGTCTACTGTATCCGATGGGAACCTCGTTCAGCATGCGCTCAAGCTCGTTCCACTTTCAGACCATCTTCCGACCTTTGTCTTGAATGACTCTCCTGCAGTTAGTAAGTCTCCGCTTTCCTATGGCTTTAACTCACAGTTTGTGCAACGTGGTCATGGATTATTGACTTACAACACAACAAAAGTTAGCGCGCACAATTATGGTACGTTCCTAACTCGGTTGTTCAAAGGATGGTTGTTTTGTTTGATTGCATTATCGTGTTATCGGATCATACTTGGGATTTATATCTGTTTGGCCACAGTACGGGTTTAGTAAATCACATTTTCATTGAAAATAGCACGTACATTGATCTCCTGACATCGCTCTGTCGCCTAAAGCTCACTTTCCAGCAGCGACTACATGTAAGACGAGGTTCAAGTAGTGTAGAAAACTCTGATATTGAAGATCCACTCAGTTGACTGTTACAACAGCTGTTGATTTATTTAGCAACGACCGAGAGTGCGTGTTCTTTTCAAATTCTTTGATACGTTTCAAGTCTGCTCATCTTTCGATCAATTCCGCTTTCCCAGTTTATCACTTCCATCAATTTTTGAGGAAAAAAGCTTGATAACGGTCTCAAAAACCAAAATGAATCAGACGTTTCAGAAATGCTTCAAATGATTGTCCAATGTGTTTCAGGGTGTTGATATTGCCTTTGGCCAGGGCTATTTGGAAGATGGGATGAACACACTATATGACGAGACATCTAATGAGGCCCTAAATGTGAACTGGCTCAATTAACCAATAGATTTCATCTTACTCGCTGATCAGCACAATCAAATCAATACTTTGATTGCGTACTAGATCATTTTGAACGCTTTGTTCGGAAAGCTTTATATTATTTCGAAATTGAACGCTCGTGTACTCTTATTATGACGTAAATGATCGGGAATATTGCTCGTACCACTTGCGAGGCATACTGAAACGTTTGCCAACTACATCGTCTTTTACAAAGCCCTTCCCTACTTGGCAAACTGCATTATCTCGGAGGTTATTCGCTGAAATGACAACCTCATATAAGCCTCAAGAATTGCAGGCAACATTCACTCGACGTTCGAGTGCATTAAGTCCGTCGTGACAACATCCTTTGTTATTGTTTTAATCGTAGGTTCGATGCACAACTCAGGAAAAGCAATCCGGATCATTAGGTAGCTTGGTGATCCAAATCGCTCCGACAGGATGAAGCTACTCTTCTTCCTGTCCAATGGCCAACCGGTTTTTTTTACGTGCTGATATGTACTCACTGTATGTCTGTTAAACTCTAGTTTGCTTACCCTGTCCTACTCAGTTGTCCTTTCAGTCTCTTTTCACACTCTTCCACATTTACACTCTTACGATCGTTAATTTGCCCGACCAGGTTCACTGAAACCGTTGTATCATTCATCTCTCATCCTCTCTAAACCACTCAACACTGATACAGACGCACATAGAGATTTTCAGCTTTCCCTAATCCATGTCATTTCCGTGAATCCTACTTCGCCTAACCTAATCAGTGGGAAGCATGGACCTTACTACTCATTTGTTGACTCATTCTGTCCCTATTGGCTGCATCCTGTCAATGCCCTAGAGGTATACTGTTCAACTTTCACGACTGTTAGATAGACCAGTGCCAGTTGCATGTACCACCGCATCTAAATATCGTATACTGTCATCCTGTATGCGGTCGAAAGAGCTGAAAGATGATGAACATGTGAGTACTTTGGTTTGATGAAAACAAGAAGCGAGTCAGACATACGATCGGCTAGCTCAGCTGAAGCCAAATTCAGATGAATTAGGATAATACGGGAATAGATAAGGGAGTCTTCATCCACACCGATGGATGCGTACGGCCACACACTTCAGACTGATGTATGTCGATATTTCACCATTGTATAAACCATAAGTACATCTCTTTACGTTCGTGTGATTCATGGGGCAGATCAGATCAGGCAACCTGAGTATCTTAAATTTCCAGCAGCGGGACGATAATATCTGTTCTTCCTCTTTGGTTAGAATGGACGCTGAAGTGCATTGCATATGTCTGCCTATCTGTACATCTTGAATAACATGCTAACATATGAGTATAGTTTAGTCACAGAAGAAATTCTGTGGGGAACAGACTGTGGTCATTTGTCAAGAAAGGGAATGTTAACTTGCTCCCATAAATGACTGTTTAGGCGCGCTCGACATGGAGACTACCGTTATGCTAATTATGTAATGAAAACGATTGGAACCACCAAACATACCGGTCCTATTAGCATAATCTGTGTGGAAGCGATCGAGATTGTAACTTGCGCTCTATTATCTTGCAGCTATAGGATGCTGTTACCACAGTGGAGCTGCTGAACTGTTCGCTGTGTGTATATGAAGTGTGTATCTGTGGTCGTGATCCGTGAAAGTACTTTACAGGGTTGGCGTACGAGAAGCAAGTCATGCGACATAATCTGCATTCTAACGGCACTACATTTTCTGCCAAGGCTTAGCCAAATAAATCGCTGGATTGGGACCGGTTGGTAAGGTGTATTTAAATGTCCGTTCTAACATAAACTTCGAAAATGCTGTTTTCCGGATGCGACGCAAAGACACTTTAGCTGGATTATTGCGCTAATCGCAGTCCAAGGCAATCTGGCTAACGTTGAATTATCGAAGCTTGTTTATATGCGATTGACTGTGTCCTTTTCATGGCTGTATCCTTGAGTTCTTGGATAGTGACTGTCGGACGGATTTCCCCCTCCTCATGATTGCCCCTACCGGAGATCGTGCATCAGGTGCCTATCGATTCGGCGTTGGTCATGCATCATGTATCGGTTACACGCATTTACACATCCTCCCGTGCCGTATGATTCGGAAACCCGAAAGTTTTCTAGAGGTTCAATTTCTGTTTGTTTTGATGGCGCTCAACTAAAATACCTTAGTCGTGTTGTTACAGTGCAAATTTACCAATCTATTCCTTGCGGTGCATCCTTTGTGTGCGCACGTTTGTTTAGTCCGTGACTAACTGATTGCTTTTCCTTATTGAATAGCTCATTTACTTAGTCTTTATCACGTGATAAGCCTTCTGATCATGACTCTGTCATTCGTGAGCACATTTTACACACATCGTCGCGTTACGTGAAAATGTTACTATTTGATAGGTATAACCCTATCACCGGTACGCAAACAAGTCTTTATTCGATGTGTTTGGGAAATTCAATGGAGTTGTTCTTTATGAATGATGTTCTCTGTATTATTGACTATTGAACTGATTGTCTCAAATGACGATCACTTGTGTCATGCGTACCACTCAGCTGTGCCAATGAATTTTTCTACACCAATCAGGACTATGGGTAACCATCGTATCCAGCGATTTCAATGGAACTGTCTTTTTTTACTATGGCACTAACCCTAGTTAGTAGTAGGTGATTTTGGTTTGTATAAATCGAACATCACCCTGCTGTTGCCCAACTTCAAGTTTTGTCAATGATTGCCTTGGATTGCTCAACCAGAGAGGGTCTGCGGTCACTCCTCTTTAGCTTGGGATTGGTATACCGACCGTCGAATATTAAACAGATCTTCGGGTCTTGGTGACAGACTTATGCGTTTATAGATAACAGGTCCTGATACGAACTCAGCGTAATTTGTGTTGTGTTTCCATCCTACTCCCCATATCGGTTATCTGCTATTATCCTGATTCAATCTGGTGTTTCTTAATTAAATTTATATTTGGACCAAACAATACTTTCTCCTTTTAAAGGATACCTGTCCTCAAAGCTACACCGATCTGGGCAGTTCTGTTCCTGTTTATTTTATTCGATTAGGAGGGTTATGACTCCCGTTGTTTGAAATTGCTCTTGGAAACGTACCGTTTGTGTTATTTTCCAAATGACTGATTATGACATACACCTGTAGAAAATAGGGGCGACGTAGTATTGGGTATATTTTCGGTGTTAACTCGCTTTCTACAACACCAGTGTTACGCTCTGGTCGCTTAAGTTTTTGTTACCTAATTTCAGAGGCTGATCCGTCTATTCGTTATCTACCCATCGCTTCAACACTGGTGCATTTATGGATTCAGCACAATTGTCTCTCCTCTCTGATCCCGTCGGCTTTCGGGGCCTCAGTGGCCACTTCTCCGGTTGCACGTAAAATCCATTCGCGTGCAGTCGCTCAGTCCTCATCCAGCAGCTCATTCCGTGTCAGTTGGAACAAGTTGTTCAATCTGGCACCGCATTTGAAACATCTAGATGCCAGTTATAATCGTATCAAACATTTTCCGGGTTATGAATTTTTTCCCTCCAGTCTGGTACATTTGGACTTGAGCCATAATTTATTAGCAGATTTGGAACAAACTTTTGAGCGTTCCCGGGCTGCTTGTTCCAGATCGGTTTCGTATTCTAGATACCTTCGTCGTGTCTCTCGTACTGAATTCAAACGCTCTGTTTCCTCCACCGGGTAAGTAATTGAATGTGCATGTGTGTACTTGCTCATTTTTTTCCATTACATACAACTAAACATTGCTGGCGAAGTTGTTAGCGTACTCTGATCGGTAGTATCTCTTGTACTTCTCTTTTGATTTCCCGATGAGGAAAGTAAACCTATGTCGCGAAATGTTAATATTTCTCTTACTCTCTTCGGTCACGAATTTAAAACGTTAAAATATATAGGACGTGTATGACAACAACAATAGAAATGGTCTACGATTAGGGTTTTTTTTGTTAATGAACGATCGTTCTCAGTTCCAAGACAGGCAAACTGCCTGGACCAACGGGTTATGTACCCGCTGAGCCAGATGGCGTGTACTGAATAACATTGTTCCAGAGAATGCGAGTAATTTGGGATTCCGGTTGTACCATAACGAGTCAACCAAGTTGTCGGGGTCACTACCGTGAACTGTTCCCATGATGTCTTACAATGGGCAAGGTTTGATTCCGCTTCATTCGTCCTGTTGCCATTGTCTGTTGCATCACCGCGCACCAACCACTTAGACATGTTCAGTCATTCTTCATCGTAGGCATCGGTGTGTTTTGCCGACGTGGACTTCACTGAAATAGCAAGTGACCTGATAGATTACTTGGGAGACGGAACGATTACGAACAAGCTGAGCAACACCCCTAGTTGTGAATAGCTGTCGCGATTCAGCCGTTGGTAATGTACAGGTTGGGGTAACCTGTAGTTTTCGGACTGTATCAGTCCCCATGTGGTTACCTTTGAAAGGTAGGTTTAGAAAGACTTGTTTCTTAAGGATCGTACCCAATGCAGTTTTAATCGGTCTCTTCTTGCTATGAATATCGACAAATCTCTTAGAATATATGTTCCAGAACAGCAATTTTCAATTCCACCTCACCTACTTGTAAGTAGTCACCGGCACAGATTTGTCTAGCTCTGTGAAACAGTGCTCGCATTAGACATTGTATGCAATCAACGCAAAAACGTAGAAATAAAGAAAAAAAACCACTGACCGCTCCAAGTGGCCTTGGAGTTTATCAAACGCTACAATGATCCCTCTAGTATGCTAATGAGTA
This sequence comes from Paragonimus heterotremus, assembly GCA_013368495.1. NCBI lineage: Eukaryota > Metazoa > Platyhelminthes > Trematoda > Plagiorchiida > Troglotrematidae > Paragonimus > Paragonimus heterotremus. Next base: position 57,887 of record LUCH01001184.1, on the reverse strand, counting down.
AAATACTTGAAGTTATTGGGAATAGGCACTTTTTCCCAGGAATTCACCTTGTTTGCCAAGAAAAATGGATTTCCCATTTTTGGGAATTTGAATGCCCACCAGAATTCCCGAATATTCAAGGATTCACGCTCGTCTCTGACTGGTCCGTTGAGTGGCTTGGGCCCAAAGCCGCTCGAAACCTATGAATACAGCTGCTGTTTATCACTGTTTTGCTTTGGGATGAGCAGCAAATATAGTTCCTTTGAAGGTCGTCTTCTTCCTTACATGTTTAGGGGTTCTAAGGTGCAAGGGTTAGCGTCCGATACATGCGTTGTGATTTTCGTACTGTTTTGCGATATCGTTGATTATGGTCGTGATGGAGATATTGCCCGACCTCTTTGCGTTTGTTCTTGTCTTTCTCTGTCAGGGAGGTCGTAACGAAATTCGATGAACTGTCGTTTGTTTATTCTTCGTTAAAAACAAAACGATTAGAGTGAACGGAATTCATATAGTTTATAAGTGAGACGAAACTAATATTCATATAGATTGAACATCACCCACAATTGATCGCAGCTGTCGCATTCCCATAGACTTTCCGGTTGATCTCTTTCGAACGGCAGAAGCATTAGACTCGAGTTTCGCTCTCATTAGAGCTCGTCAGTAGTGCTTATCATCGCCACTGCCGGGACTAGAACCACGGCCACGCTGTTCATGAGGCAACCGTGTTTACCACTTCACCATTGATTTCACATTAGGCACGACCGAATTATCATATGTGAACGCTCAACCACTTTTGTTTGTGAGTAATGGTGAGGATGCCCGATCGTCTCGATAGAAGACATAGTTATTGTCTGTTAACTCCGATCGATGACCCCTCGACTAGGACTTCTCTTCAAGTTGAGATCACAGAAATCATTGAGCGGTATTTGCTTACTGATGCGTGTTAGGGGGTCTTGATGCTCTGTCATTCCACAGGACGACTCGAACAATCAGTAACATAAAGGGAATGCAGGTGCTTCCTGTAACACTAAGTCTAGACCAAAGACCTTACGTTTTCCTTTTCACCGGCTGAGCATTGCAAACTATTTTGTTTCTTTTTCGTTCAATATTGTGTTACAATGGAATATAGACATCAAAATAACATTATCTATACTGTTTGAAAGGGACTATTCGGCTGTCTCAATGTCGGTCCTGTCGGGCTACGTGATTAAATAACGGGAATTCGCGCTTCGTTCAAGAGGATTCACTTGTGCACTACAAGCTTCGAGTTTTTTTTTCGGTATCGAATTCCTTCTTCGCCCTGTTCATACACCGTATTTTTACACACTGAAAAATTGACACTATTGCCCTATATAGATCAGAACCAGCTGGAAAGCAGATTAAAATCAGCCGATGGTTTCATCCATCAAACTACTCCCGTTTAGTTTCTGATAAATGGGGATCACGTCAAAACTACCCATTGTCGACTTTGTTCCTGATAGCATATCTTGATGGATACCTATGGCCCTCACAGAACCGAACCACTTGAATATGATTGCATTCATTCTGGTTGTTTTGGTCAGTCTTTTTCAGCTGTTCACTTTGTTGCCTTCATTGTGCGATTTTACTTTCTGGACTCCTTTGACAGCCACTTCGATGACGATCGAATGGGAATTGATCCCAAACCATCTGGTGGATTTCAGATAACTGATCATGGTGTCCTTCCTCAGTTGGAACATTTTAATCTGCGCGGGAATCTTCTGGAACGGTTCTCACCTGCTCTACCCGATTGTGGTTGTAGTACAGTAGCGACTATGACATCCGGTATTTCTCCCGGTTTAGAGGTAAGCATCACAGTTCGTCTTGGGTTATACAACTGTCTTCATAGTTGTGTTTTTCAATATCTTGCTATGGACGAATTGGTTGTCCTTCTGGTAATTTACCACAGCTCATGGCGTATAGTGTCCTAATAACATTCGCTCTCCGTTCTAACTATCGATTTCAACCCGAAAGCGAATTTTACTCGAGATTCCCTCCACATGTACTTCGGTTTTTCTCATCCTCTTTGTCCATTCAGTTGAATCCAGGCTTCAGACGAGAAACCGAACCGTATCAGCATTTGAAGATAACTATGGTCGTTCGCCACATCAGGCTTCTCTGTACCGCAGTTGACTGGCTTAAGTTGTGATCTTTACAAATAATGACAGGTCATGGAGAAATAGGGGCTCTTATCAATAGACTGGCCACTTCGAAGCGCATTGGTTTCCCCAAGTGAGGTTCCCGTGGCTCACATAATCGATGAATAAACATGTTGCGAGATGTCGTAGCCAGTTGATGTCGCGCGATCCAACTGCGTCTTTATTAAAAAGAATAAGCTTATAAAACTGAACCGAATGTTTTACTCGATTGCCTTTTCGGTAACATTTTAAATCCCGATTCATCTCTTTGGTCTCGTTTCTTAAATCTACCAGACTGTGTTTATCGGCGAAAAATTTATAGATGGATCCAACTAAATGTTCCTATGGCACAGAGTTTGTTGGGTGTTTATACAATAGGCATTGTTGCACTTGGCACTTTCACTTTGTTTCATTCATTCCTTTATTATTATTATTATTATTATTATTATTATTATTATTATTATTATTATTATTATTATTATTATTATTATTATTATTATTA